>OX637589.1:4931072-5001757 GCA_951800085.1 Comarum palustre
AGGCTTAAAACTCTGTTTTTCTCATCCTCTTCTGTTTTTTATATTCAATACTGCACCAGTTTATGTCCTCAAACGTGAACTGCATAGCTTAGAAATCTGCTTTAGATTGGGACAATGGTATTATAAAAAAATTGAAAGTAAGAAGATTAGTAAAGCAAATTGCTATAAATCGGTCTACCAAGCTTGGATGGCATTTTCATGGAAGCTTAGACAGTAACACATTGCGTATCTCCCAATGTCACTGAAGTCAAATGAGGGTGCTGCAAAGTGTAGAGTCATGTACATCCAAGTTATTATATCAACTTATAAAATACACCAACAAAATTATTACACTGAAGCATAAAAATTATATTTAACACCTGAAATAATCGAATAATATGCCCTTATACAGTTTCATTTTCTCGTATTAATGTTAAATTTCATGTCATTGTGAAAACAATCTTAAGAATTGAAGGACGTGCTGACAGCCATAGTGAGTCGACTAGGGAGGGCAAGATAAGCTATTAAGAGGTTAATTTATTCAAAAAATAAATAAATAAATAAAGATAGCTTAATGAGTGCAGTACAGGGATATTGGTCAATGGATTTGTAGCCTTGTAGGAGAGAAATCAATGTCGGGATTGCTTAATAATGCTTCTTCTGGGAAGGGCCGATTGCTTAATAATATTTCTTTTGGGAAGGGTCATTACTCTTGTAAGCCAATTCCACTGCACCAGACACTTTATTTTCTTAATTCTTTGTGATGGTCAACACAGTATTGACCGTTACTGAAACTAGCAAGTCTTGAATATTGGTAGCTGTAGATGATTTAAACAAAGAAAAACTATTGGACATCATACTGATGTGATTTTCTGGAATATTTTCTTTTTAGTTTTCATCTGTTTTCATTTACATAAATGCAGGAGTTGGTGCAACTGGCAGTGCTCTAGATGAGGAAGGGGTGCTAGAGATTGACACAACTATTTCTCTAGAAACTACTTGGCATGCTATGGAAGAACTGGTTTCTCTGGGTTTAGTTCGTAGTATTGGCATCAGGTGATTATAAATTCTGAGCTGAGTACTTGAAGCATTACTGAGTATCTGTGACTTAATGTTCCTCTTCTGCCATGTGCAAAATCATGTCTATATTCATACTATACAACTTGGCTGATTTTTTGTTTATATAAGGGAGTCCAAATCCGGAAAATACAATTGAATATCTGCAGAAAAGTGAAACATCATATTTATGTGTGTATGCACGTGTGTGTGTTGCAGTTGAAGTGGTATCAATTTGTACATATATAATTTCAGTTTTAGCAAATTGTATTGGTTGATATGGGGAAATGGTAAAATGTTCTTTTTCCTTGTCTATTCATTTTTATTGATGCACATGCTCTGCTGATCAATTTATGAGTATGTGGAGCAGAATTGGAATTATATGGAAATACGTGTAGGAATACCTGTAAATAGTTTTTCAATAACCTTCATTCTATTTCTATGAGCTGTGCCACATTATCGTATTTTGTTTTACACATTAGTGTTTAGAAACGGCTACTATCATATGAGTCGCAGAATTATGAGTAGCAACTTTTGTGCACCTTAACTCAAAATGATATGGCTGAAGCTCATCTGAGTAGACCGTCATTTCACTTTGTTCTAGCTATTTGACCCTGTTGTAACTTGTAAGTAAAAATCAGAATTTGGATTAATGTGAATATTATATGTTGTATTTATCTCCTTAGGAAAATATATGCCATGGGCCTTGGTATCCTTGCTTTTGAGTTTTATTAATTTGGCAATACTTTTGAATTTGAACTGTGCTCTGATGGAAAAATTAAATGCAGCAACTACGACATCTTTCTCACTAGAGATTGCTTAGCCTATTCCAAAGTGAAGCCTGCTGTGAATCAGATTGAAACTCACCCATACTTCCAGCGTGATTCTCTTGTCAAATTCTGCCTTAAGCATGGTATCTCTGTCACAGCCCACACTCCACTGGGAGGTGCTGCGGCCAACACTGAATGGTTTGGCTCAGTTTCATCTCTGGATGATCCAGTTCTCAGGGTAAGTTATCTATCTATGACATGCATGAATAACTAGTATTGTTGAATTTCCAGGAATGATAGAGAGGTTATCATTTACAGTAACATTGATAATGGTCTTGACAATCAATTTGTCTGTCAGAATCTTGCTGAGAAGTACAAAAAGACGGTAGTCCAGGTTGTTCTTCGATGGGGCATTCAACGCAACACGGTTGTAATCCCGAAGACGTCAAAACTCGAGAGATTGAAAGAGAATTTTCAAGTCCTTGACTTTGAGATATCCAAAGAGGACATGGAACTGATTAAAAAGGTGGACAAGAATCTCCGGACCAATCAACCTGCGAAGTTTTGGGGCATTGATCTATATGCTTAGGTTTTCTATAATTCTACCCATGATAGTAGTCTCTTGTGCTTGCTAAGAATAAACGAGTGCTGTGCTTGTGAACTTGACTGATGTAAATCACTCTTCCACGCTCAAAAGATGTTCTAAATAGATGTGCTAAATATGATGACGAACTGACTCTTAATGTTAGCCGTTTTTTCAGTCTATGAATTTTTGATCCTTTCCTGTCTCAGAATTATTATTATTACTATTATTTGAAGACAACCCGTCTCAGAGTTACTATTGAACATTTCTATGCCGTGAGTTTTCAAGAGAAGACTTGCCTTTTCTGCTAGTTGTCAATGGATCAGCCTTCCCAAATTGCAGTTTATTTGCGATATAAATACAAAAATTCTATTTTCAAATTTGGGGTTTGCCTGCTATACAGATCTGTTATGAACTGTTAGATCGGTCAACCAATTTAAAAAGTTAGCAGATCGAATGGTTCATGACAGATCTGCATGGTATGCATATCTATATAGCAGAATTTTTCTTTATAAAAATAAGCTATTTAAGTCTTTAAATAATATAAAAGTCCTTAACGTTTTCATAATTATAATCTAAGTGTCCCAAGGTATTAAATTTTGACGATTACGGAAATATCGACCTTCTGAAAAACAGATATTTTGACAAAAATTTCGATGAAATATTGATAATAGTAAAAAAATTAAGGAAATTAACGGAAATTGGAAGAAAAATACGAAACTTTAAATGAAATTTTAAGAGATGTTTGTTTACCATATTATGTACTATATTTAAATATAAAATCTTGAATAAATATTGATATATAGAGAGTTGTAGTAATTTAAAGTGAAAAAGTAAGTACTGAACCGTAAAATGAGTACTTTAAAAGATCTATGAGGTATAAAATTTTTGCTATATTCATCATCTCTCTATGTGGAGCCTTCAGTGTATTGTGAAGAATAATCATTAAATGATACCTCACCTTTGTAGTTTTGCATGTATTGACTTATATGCCAACCATACGGGTCAAGGAGGACTGACCGTGAGTTTTCATACTGAGAGTTGTAGTAGGCATTGGGTATCGCTTGACCTTGGCCATAACCATAATCATTGGAAGATTGTACTTCCGACTGTGACCATGAGTTATCATTTGATTGCACCCCATAAGATATGAAATATATCGGATAAGACATTAATTGCTAGAATTTTGTCGTAAGGGTATACAGTGGATTATAAACTTTTGGGTAAAAAAATAAGGGATCAAAATAAGGGTATGAATTAAAGTAATTGTTTGAATTGTAACTTGAGGATTACAAGATTTTGGGCAAAAAATAAAAAAATGGAAATTTTCTAAAAATATATGAAAATTTCAGGAAATTTCGAAAATTTCGGACGAGAAATGTTTGGAATGTGAAAGATATTTCAAAGGTCCGAAAAACCGAAAATTTCGACGAAATTTCGCTGAAATTTTCAATTTTTAAGACTTTGAAGTGTCCTACTTAAATCCTTAGAGTGTTGACCCTAACAGATAAAAGAATTATAGACCATGTCATTAACACCGTCACCCGCTACAATCACTCACAACCATCATCTATTCCTTTATATTTTTCACTAGCCCTTACCTTTGTTGATCTCTAATTCACCTTTCTCGGACGCAGATCATCACCTCTCTCTTATTTGCACCAAAACCAGCGAAGCTTTACTTTATAAAGATAAAAGGAGGATTGCGACGATGATGATCACAGGTAGGTAGGTCGCACTCGCGATGCGTGGCCGATGACAGTTGTAGTGGTGTCTAATGCTATATTTGGTGTCATCTCTTTTAAGCTTGAGCCTTCCTCGCTCAGCTTGGTGTCCTTCAATCCTCTTGATTCTAATGAAGGTTAAAGGTACTAAAATGTGAGTAGGGATTAAAACGAGCTTTCAATCCTCGATGAATAGACAGGAAAAATATCACAAATCCTTATCTCTTTAGGGAGACTGTTTTCTTCTTCTCTCTTCAAGGAACACTGCGTAGTTTTAAGAATTCACCAAACTTCTCTTCAACACGAGAATTACTCACAAATAACAAGTTCAACTCAACAAAAAACAGTTGAACTTGTGTACTCAGAATAGCAGCAGAATAAACCTGTCTTTCAAACGCTCAAGCGTGCAAAGATCAATTACTTGAAACCCTACGCGTCCTTTTTATATCATCCTAGTCATTCTGTGCCAGCCCACATCAAGTAAAGGAAGTTTCATCAGAACCAAATCACAAGATATTATCTTTATAAACACAAACAAATATTCTACAAAAAGTAGGATTCCTTTCCTTACATAACTTCTTGTATCAAAATAGAATCACAAGTTAGCTTATGAGGAAAATTCCTTCTGTAAGAAAACAAGAGACCCTTAGGAGGGTTTACTAAGGGCAGTAGGAGAGTCTATTGGAGGTAATAGGAGGACTAATTAGGGGCAACTAGTGGGTCTGTCAGAGGGCATATAATGGGAGCAGTAGGGGGTTTACTAGGGGCAGTAAGAGGGTATACTTAGGGTAGTAGGAGAGTCTATTGGGGATAGTAGGAGGACCAATTTGGGGCAACTAGAGGGTCCGTCAGAGGGTATATAATGGGTATAGTAGATGGGTCTACTAGGGGTAGTAGGAGGGTGTACTGGGGAAAGTAGAAGGGCCGATTGGATACCAAAACTATACAGTATAACAAAAACACCCGAAATCCGTACACATAGTTCTACATTGGCGAATACAACTTGATATAGGTAAAAAGAAAACCTAGCATCTCAAAACCCAAAACAATCAATTCAACACAGATCAATTGCAAAACCAGCCGTTTCCTTTATATCAAATGATCCAAACTCTAACCTGCTATGAAAATATTGCCAACAATCACAACCTTCTGCCAACTTTCGGTCCTCATAGCCAACTCTGCTATGCTTAGAGCTATCCCTCTGGCCGATAACGACCCCAGAGCACTATTGAACCCTTTGTTCAACGTCACACCTTTACCACCATCAAATCACAATAATCAAATCCACCAATCAATCACAGTAAACAAATCACAAAAATTAAATGAGATCAGTAGAGTAATAGTAAACGACAACTACCACTACCAGAAAAAGACTTTAGCCGACGAAATGACCAAAAACAGACCGAAAAAAAATCGTCAGCTAAAGTGGACTTTAGCCGATGAACAAATCTTTCATCAGGTAAGTTAAATTTTCATCGGCTAAACTAATTTTTTTGTCGGCTATAGTCTGTGAACTTTAGCCGATGAAATTTGAAATTTCGTCAGCTAAAGTACCTTTTAGTTACAACATTGCACTACGGATATTTCGGTGTCCGATTGACTATTGTGATACCAATCTGGAAGCGAAATGGCCGTACGAGTAAAAATCATCGATATGCCATGACATATGGGTTTTTGGGCCATCCGAGTCTATTTAAGGCTTCAAAATGCAGTTTTTCTAAACACTTAACATACAAAAACGCCTATATCTGCATCTATATGAGGTATTTTGGTTGAACCTTTAACACAACAAACTCTCATCATGATGAGACGCAACTACCCATCTACAAATTTGAGACATTTACCACTCGATGATAGGGCTCTCCATAGGGATAAATAATGGAAAATAGTAGGCATGTTGTGATTCTGATGCTTAAACTTCACAACTAAAAATCCGACCGTCCGATATGATTATTATGTCGAAATATGTCTATAGAAAAAAATTCAACTTGATCCGATAACATTAAGGGCTCGATCCTTACGGTCAATCTCGTAAGTCAAACCCCTTAACACACGGAAACAATGATTTGACAGTCTAAATTACGTATTTAGCCCGGACCTTCAACTGAAAATAGTTTCAAATCAACAAGACGCAACCAGTGGTATAAAAATTTTATGAAAAATAATCACCGGAGATAGGGCTACCTCTAGGAAGAAAGAATGGAAAATTGTATTGACCGCAACTATCGGCACCGAGACTTTACCAGAATTACGTGATTTTTCATCCGTAGACATATTTTACAATTCCGGTCATATTTTATTTCACGATTTTTTTCATTTGAAGCTTCTACGTATAAGGTTTAGGGTTTTAGGCGATGAAATTAGAGTAATTCGTTGGCTAAAGTTAAATAAATAAATAACATAAATAACTATAACTGACGAAATTAGGGTAATTTGTCGTCTACTGTTAAATAAATAAATGAATAACTATAGCCGATGAAATTTATTAAAATTTGTTGGCTAAAGTTAGTTAAAAATTCAAAATATTCGGTGGGAATTTTTAACTTTAGCCGACGAAATTAGGATATTTCGTCGGCTAAAGTACCCCTCAAATTTTCAAAATCCTCACCGAAAAATTTGAATTTTTTTCTATATCTTTCATTCTTCTCCTCCTCCTCTCATCTCTCTTCCTCCTCCTCCTCCTCCTCTCCTCCTCTCCTTCTCCTCCTCCTCCTCCTCCTCTCACTAGTGGATTTTCACTCTTAGCCGACAGAATCTATACTGTTTCGTCAGCTATGATTTTCTTAGCCGACGAAAACAGTTCCATCGACTAGGAGAAAATGTTCATTGACTAAGAATCTCTTAGCTGACGGAATATGTTCGTCGGAAATTTCTGTCGACCAATCTCTTCTTAGTTGACAGATCCGTGTTCCTAGTTATTTCTGTCGGCTAAGACAGCTCTTAGTCGACGGAAAATCTTGTATTCCATCGGCTAAGACCTAAAAGCCTAGCAGACGGAATCTAAACTATATTCTGTTGACTAAGAGCTTTCATATCCGACAGAAAAGTTTATATTCCTTCGGTTAAGATTAAAAATAATATTTACTTACAAAATTGCACTACGGATATTTCGGTGTCTGATTGACCATTGTGATACCAATCCAGATGCGAAATGGTCGTACGAGTAAAATTCATCGCTATGCCATGACCTATGGGCTTTTTTGCCATTCGAATTCGTTTACGGCTTCAAAATATAGTTTTTCTAAACACTTAACACACGAAAACGCCTCTATCTGCATATATATGAGGTATTTTGGTCGACCTTCAACACAACAAACTTTCACCATGATGAGATGCAACTATCCATCTAAAAATTTTGAGACATTTACCCCTCTATAATAGGGCTTCCCATAGGGATACATAATGGTATAAATAGTAGGAGATGGAAAAATACTCTTAGGAGACAGAATTATTCCATCAGCTAAGAGCCATAATCTACAAGTGTCTCCTTCTTCCTCTCCTAGCCTCCTCCACTTCGCTTCCTCCTTCTCCTCTTCCACCACCGGCGAAAAAACAAAAAAGAACAAAAAAAATTAATCAAAAATACAAGAAATAAAAAATGAAAAGAAATAAAAAAATAAAATAACTAACTATAACCGACGAATTTTAAAAAAAAATCGTCGGCTAAAGTTAAATAAAAGGATTGCTTGCTATTGGTAATTATGATCTCAAAAGTGTAGCTATGGGTAATTACCTCTAAAATCTATAAGACAGACTAAATTATTGTATTACATGTAAATTAAAAAAACAAATGTGAATGAGTTTATCTTAAAAGAGGGTGGATTTTTTGGGTTTTTTTTTTCTAATTATGTTAGATTAAACTCACCTCTTTACACTCTTTTAAAATACATCCACCTATTAATTAGGTTGATTTATTAAAAAAAATCTATTTACATTTAATCTTAAAAATAGAACCTGTTCAAAAATGAAATTGCAAAATTTGCCACTAAACCCTAAACCTTAAATCTGAAACCCTAAACCCTATACCCAAAACCTAATTCCTCCATAAACCCTAATTCTTAATACCCTATACCCAAAACCCTATTCCTCCATAAACCCTAACCCCTAACCTAAAACCCTATACACAAAATTCAATTCCTCTATTTGTAACCTAACTTAAAGGTAGAAAACAAAATGAACATTAGAAGGGTAAAAATGACAGTGAAAAAACTGAAATAAATTTAAATTGCTGAAATAAAATTTATAAGACAGACTAAATTATTGCATTAGGTATAAATTTAAAAACAAAAAGTGAATGAGTTTATCTTAAAAGAGGGTGGATTTTTTGGATTTTTCTCTAATTATCTTATTTGATGAGACTTTGATGTTGTTGGTAATTGGCAGGCAGTAATTTTGCAGCTAAATATATACTAGAACTAGATTTTAAAGCTCTTGTTTTGCAGTAACTTTGAAGCCTTGTAGCTTCACCCTACAGACTTTTTAACTTTGCAACTTTGATATTTTACTTTGCAGCTTTCTCATTTTAATTGTCATGAGTGTTTTATGAATTTTTACACTAAAAAAGTATAGTATTGTTGTTATACGTTCATGCATGTATTAGATTTGATAAGGAAAACTCGTTGTTGCTCTATATGATGATTGTTGATGGAATAGTAGGAGTTACACTATTATGTTCTTTTTACAGCGTGATACATGTTTAGCCAAGCTGTTTGGTTTCTGAATGAAACCGAATTTTTCAGCTCCATGTTTATAATTTATGAAGGAGCTTTTCATGTTTTCTATGTTTATGATTTTTGTGTTTTCTGGATTCTGGACGAGTTAATACTTTTTATGTTCTTGATTAATAGATTTTTAGCTCATTGGTAATAAATCTTGTGTTATTTGTAATTCTGTCTTGTCAAACGCACAGTAGATTCGCATAATTCATGTTTAATTTGTGCTGCGTATTGAATTGCCGCGATGCAATACGTATATGACATTGGAGGTTATATTGGATCCGGATAAAGAACTCGCAAAGAAAGATCCTGTTATCATCACCACATATAATGTAACAAAAGCCATCAAAGAAAGCATTCTAGTGAACTTTGGGGAGTGTGGCTGGCTTCTTCACTTGGATCATTCCAAGGTAAGTAATATTTTCTAATGATATTTTCTTATTAGTTGCATGGAAACTTTCAAGGTAATTCAGTGCACCGTTAGTGGCTGACCATATAGTTTATTGACCGCTGGTGCTCAATCCGTCGCAAATCTTATTAACGGACAGTCAGAAATAGGTAAGTTGTCTACACCAAAGGTGTACTGAATAATTTTCGGAGATTAGAAGGCTTTGTATCATAACAGCTTCAAGGGAGGATCATCAAAAAGTGTGGTCATCAATTACCATGGTCAGGAGTACTGCAAATTGCCAGGTGATTTTTAATTTGTTGGACTTAAGTGGTGAGTTTAAGAACCTAAATAGATTATCTCTTATTATATGTTGATGATGCCTTGTAGTTTCATTTCTAATATGTTAAGAGTACTGGAGAGTAATAGATTTCACATAAAAAAAAGTGACAAATAAAATATAACTAATAAGTGGATGGATCATTCTTAATTGTACCGAGATTTTTTGTAGTTAAAATCCAACACCTTAAAGGTGGTTAAGTTGGGACAGTATCGATACATGGATAATCCACGAGCCACACTTGTCATCGTTTAACATGGTATCAGAGTGAGTCTCTCTCCAATTACTTCTCTGATTCTCTTAGGTTATATGTCTCACTCAGTTCTCTTATGGGCCCGATGTGGGTTCTTTATCTTCGCCCGGTATGGGCTTATATCGCCATCGGAAAGTTCCGATTGGATTGTCACCAAGTGTCCCTTGGTTTGTTCAGTCTCATTTCATCACGTGCAAGCCTTGAGTCAGGTTGCACGTGAGGGGGCGTGTTGAGAGTATTGGAGAGTAATAGATCCCACATCAGAAATATGATAAATAAAATATAACTTATATGTGGGTGGATAATTCTTAATTGCACCAAGGTCTTTTGTAATTAAAACCCAACACCTTAAAGGTGGTTAAGTTAGGACAGTATCGATACACAGATAATCCACGAGCAATGTGGTGCCATGGCAAGAATAGTAAATTTGCGACGGCAGAAAAAAGCCGTGGCATACTTTATGATCAATGGCGACGACATGTTACTGCTGTCGCCAATTATTCCTATTTTTCTTTTCAAATGTCAACTCAAAATTTTCAGATGAAGCAAAATTTTCAAAAATATTGTGAAATAGGATGTGTTTGTTATAATGAAATATGACTACGGTAGAAAATTCACTTTAAACCGACAATGTTCGGATCCCTATCAAAGCGGTCAAATCTATTTACCATTATTATTCCCTATAGGGAGCCCTATCATCAAGAGGTAAATGTCCCAAATTTTTTACATGGGCGGTTACGTCTCATCTACATGAGAGTTTGTTGTGTTGAAGGTTCAACCAAACAACGTCATATAGAGGTAGATATGAGCGTTCCCGTGTGATAAGTGACGATGGATTAGGGTTCACCGTTTCGATCGAGCCCTTAACGTTGTCGGATCCAGTTGAATTTCATACCATAAACATGTTTCGACATAATGATCATATTAGATGGTAGAATTTTAGTTTGTTAATTTTAATCATCAGAATCACAATATACCTACTAATGTTGTATAACTTGTTTAGTAAATTGTAAACAAATGTACAACTTTGTGAACCAACTCTATATAGAAAGCAAAATTTTCAAAAATCTCGTGAAATAAGATATGATCGAAATGGTGAAATACGGCTATGGTTGAAATATCACGTAATTCGGTTAACGTCTCAGTACCGATAATAACGGTCAACCTTATTTACCATTATTATTCTCTATGGGGAGCCTTATCGTCGAGAAGTAAATGTCCTAAAATGTTTATATGGGCAGTTACGTCTTATCTACGTGAGAGTTTATTGTGTGGAAGGTTTGACCAAACTACATCATATAGAGGTAGATATGAGTGTTTCCGTATGATAAATGACGATGGATTAGAGTTGACCATTTCGATCGAACCCTTAACGTTGTCGGATCCAGTTAAATTTTATACCATACACATGTTTTTTCATAATGATTATATCAGACGGTCAAATTTTCGTCTGTGTATTTTAGTCATCAGAATCACAATGTGCCTACGGTCAAATTGTAATGTCGCGTGTCACACTTAACGAGAATGCTCGAGCGCAATTTTAAGATATTCTCTTAAGGTCTTGTCCTCGATCTAACGTTCCAACATTAAAGTAAATTTCTATATGAGTTCGGAAGTATGTTCAAAATATTTTTTGTCTTCAAATTTCCAAAAGTTTTTGGTAATTTGTAATTACGTTTAACTATTTCTATTTCCTATTTTTTTTATCCTAGCCATCAGATAATCCTCTTTAAATCTAGAGCGTTGGTCCACGGTAATAAAGAGAGCCCGAAACGGAGAGACGTCGTCACCCTCCTACAATAGTGCCACCGCTGTACGCCCGCCACTGGACGTCGCACCACCACCATTAGATTCGTCTCTCACTAGTAGATTTGGGCTCTTAGGCGACGGAATATTTCCATCGGTTAGGATAATAATTCCGTCTGCAAAGATCCTCACCGACAGAATTTCTGTTGGCTAAGATCTATCGGTTAAGACGCGTCGGTGAAGATTCTAGCTCATGGAACAAAATATTTCATCTGCTAAGGTACATCTTAGCCGACCGAATATGTTCAACCTGACCGACGCAAATATTCGTCGGAAAAGAGCATTGCCGACAGAATCATTTCATCAATTATGAAATCGTCGACTATAGTTACATCTTAGACGACTACAAATTTCTTTTACAGACAAAATATTTCATCGACAAAGAAGCAACTACCTTAACCGACGGAATGTTTTCGTCGTCTACGACATAGCAGATGAAAAGTTTTTACACTTATCAGACAAAATATTCCGTCGGCTAGGATAGTTGATTCTTAGTCGACGGAATATTATGTCGTTTAAGACATAGAAAACGACAAAATTTAACTCTTAGTCGACGGAAATTCTATTTTTCCGTCGATAAAAGTGAGATCATTGCTGACGGAAAATCGTTTCTTTCGTTGACTAGGACTATAAAAATATTTTTTTTATTTTTCCATTTATTCTTTTTGATTTTAAATTTATTTTTTCTTTTCAAAAATTGTTATTTATTTTTTTTGGTTTTTAATTTATTTACCGATAAAATTCATAATATAATATGAATTTTTGTTGTTATAGAAATAATTATAATATTTAAACTTAATACTAAATTATTATTAATGTAAAAATTATACATTAATAATTAAAATTGTTCATACATAACAAAAATGTTTCTACATTTAAAAAATCATCGGCGTCAAATGCCGAAGAAGAGTGTGGATGAGGAGCCAAAGACGACTGTGGAGGAGGGGCCGTAAATAAGTCGGGAGGAGCTTCTATACCTAAGCGAGAGAAGATGAAATCCATCTGTCCGTTTACTTCAGCCATCTTATCGTCGTACCACGCATTTCTTGCCTCAGCGTGCTCAGTCCGTTGCTTCCAATGCTGGACCTCCCGTTCAAGTCGGTCGGTGACCTCTCGAAGCCTCTTTGTCTCTTCATGTGGAGGCGCACGACTACGCATGGTCGAGCTGGATAAGGACTGCCTCATGTCTCGCTCACCTCCTCATCTCATCCTTTTAATCTCCTTGCCTTTACGCTTGATTAACACAGTATCCAACACATCAATTTGTTGTGATGCTATGTTTTCCATGATTTGCTCCTCCATAGCAGTAGGATTTGACTCCTTAAAACTTGTTTTTCGTGCTTCTACCTCCTGAAGCATCTTGTCCTCTATAAACAAAATAATGCAATTGTTATTACTTAAACAATCATATATATACTAACCACATAATTCAAAAAAAAATCAACATTCTTAATTAATACTAAGTATCAAAATTAATAAAGTGAAATAATTAAATTATTAATTAATGGAAATATACTTACATAATTCTGGGTGGCCAATTCGTCCCCGGGTCTCACATAGCTCTGCTCGAATCCCTTAATGATCGACAACGGCTCACCTTTGTTCCTCAGATCCTCCATAATGTATACGATAAGAGAAGACCCGTTGTGGTGATGCATCTTCTTCAAACCACGGTTCTTCTTGTTAGCTTCCGAGAGTTTCTGATATACAATTTAATTAAAATATCATTATTATTTTTTGTAAACATATATTTACTAATATCTTATTTTAAATAAATAATGTATATGTAAACTTAATTTACAAAATTGTATTATAATATTTAAAAGGCATACCTTGAACCCGTAGCTCTCAAAATGCGTGCAAAGAAATTTTCACTCATCCTCCCACCCATAAAACTCCCCCGACATTCCTTCTGCTCCATGCTCCTAGTAGACATTGTGACACTGCCATTTCCACTCATTGTATCTTGATTGTGCAGTGTCCATAATCCACTTGAACGTTACCTCGTCATTTACATCCCAAGAGTACCATGGCTAAGAAAAAAATTCAAATATTAATACAATATGTATATTAAATTGTCCAAATTATTCACACTAAGTAAATTACGTGACAATTTACTTACCGACAATGCGTTCCACGCCTTCCACTGCTCCGATTGCTCAAGGTCATGGAAAGTTTTAGCCCTGATCTCAACTAGGAACTGATAAGTGTGTTTTACGCCATGATTTTAATGTGTTTTTACCCTCATTTATACTTGGTTTATTCCGTAGTAATGTCGTTTTTACTTATTTTGAGTCAAAAGGGTTTTTTTGTAGAGCAATGGCTAAAACATGCATTTATACAGAAATTTGTGCTTAAGTGTTGTAAAACCATTTTTGGACAAACATTTGGGTATTTCTCTTATGATTCACCGTACCTTTACATTGTCATTTTTTGATTTTTTGGTTTAATGTGTAGATGACATGTATATGGACATATTATATCAAGAATCATGAAGATTGGACTTATGGAAGACAACAAGAGAGGCCATGGAAAAGAAGAAACTCCGAAACATAAGATTTTGATCCGAGCAGAAATTTCCAGAAACCCTCAACTTCGGAAAATCATATCTAAAGATCCAGGAGGAATCTGAGGGCCAGCCATATATCATTGGAAAGATGTATGTGTCTAGTTTTCAGATCAGCTGGAATCGCATCAATTGGAGTTCATATGAGGGAGTTAGGATCAAAACAATGGACTGAGGTCAAGCAGCAAAACTGGGCAGTTTCTGCCTAAGTTGTCACACGAGTTTGGGAGGTGCCTAGAAGCCCAAGACTTGTGCAATAAGGCCTACATTGATCTATTAACATGTAGGAGAGTCCAAGAGCAGGAGATCCAAGGTCCAAGTCGAAATTTCTTGTAAAGAAAGAAAGAAGTACAAGTTGTGTTCAAGAAGGAATACAAGAAGATCTTTTCTTGTTGCAAAAGAAAGATCTAGCCGATTTCCCTTGGGTTTTTTTTTCTCTTGTTGTTCTGTATAAATAGACATGTATAGCTCTTAGTTTAGAGTCTTCAACCTTTGTAATATTTAGAGAGCCAAGCTCTACCCAAAAACCCTAAACACTTAGAGATACAAAAAGCTGCCGCATCCATTGTTCACCGGAGAGTTCAGCCATTCTTTCGCCAATTTCACCCTACCTTTGCCGATTTTCTCTAGGAGATCTTAGGTATGGATCTATGTAAGCTTTTAAGTACTCTATGTGTTTGTCGAAATTCATTGAATATATATATTGTTTTTGCGGTTTTATGTTTCAAGCATGATCATGTGATTCTTCTTTGTGATTTCTTATATGTGATTGTTTGAACATAACGATTAGAATGCATGTTTAGGTTGTGAATAAAAGACTTAACTTGCTGTGTTTATATGATTAGAGAACTTTAATTGATTAATCATCACCTGAGCACGTAATCGAACTCTAGGTTAAATTGAATCTAGACAAGTTAGCTATTAGGGGGAGTTTAATCTGCCGTGGTAATCTAGGATCAAGTTAGGCATATTTGATGGCTTGGTTCTAGTTGCTGCATAGGGTGGTAGGGTGAGGGATTTGCATGCTATTAGGATGAGTGACGCCATACCTATGACCATGTCTTCAACCGACTCGTGAACGGTAAGTTATCTTGTTTAGATTAGGCATATTTGATGGTTTAAACAAGGTGACACATATATGTTTTAGGTTCAGGCATATTTGAAGTTCCTAAAAACACATGAGAAGTCATTAAAGGTTGAAATTAATTGAAGTGTTCGAAATTATGAATGTTGCTTGTTAATCCGATTCATAACCTTGCATGTTAACTAATCGGTGCTTTGTGCTGTTCTAAATGTTGAAAGGATTGAATGATCACTTGTATATATGTTTGTTTATTTTTGTTTATTTCTTTTTATTGTTTCAAACCATTTCAAAAATCCCATTCGATTTCGTATATATGTATAGAAATAATAAATCCTTCCCTAGTGTCTCCGGTTAGAACGATCCTTACTTGCACATACTACACTGATAGGGTTTTTTAAATTGACAGGTCAGGAACCGTACGGCCGACCCTATGTTCTTGACCAAAAGACTGTTCACCCCCTTCAACTTTGGTCCCTTCATTCGAGCGCAATACTCTACCGGTATTTTCGCCCCTAGTCTCTTGCACAAAGCCTCTGTCGCCTTTCCACACATAAAATCCCGTTTATTTTTCAGTGGGGGACCTGCAACAAATTAAACAAAATACGCGTCATTCAACTTATATTTACAAACTAAAAATGTGACAAGTTAATATAAGTAAATGAATAAATAAGTAAATAAAATATTTAATAAATAATAATAATAAGACTTGAAAATAAAATATTTAAAAAATAAAAAAAATAATTATTATATTTTTTTATTATTACATTTTATATTGTATTTAAAAATTCATGTAATTAATTTTTATTGTTGTTATTTTATTTAACAAAATAAAATAAAATAATTAATTTATATGTTATTGTTGTTCTTTTATTTATCAAAATAAAATAATTAATTTTTATAATCAATTAATACTTATAAAAGTAAATTGTTACCTGTGCCACCTTTACTTTGCAACGGGCACTAGGAATGGGCCTGCTAGTGGTAGAAGACTCGGCGGACGGTGCCGAGGTTTCGGTCGTCGGCTCAGCAGTGGAAGCCCTACCGGATGTGGTGATCAGTGGCCTGATGATCAAAGGAGGAGCCCCTGGTGGTACTGTTCCCCCCAGCAAAGGTGTGGGCTGCCCGGCAGTAGCCTGCCTACGTATAGCCTCCACCGACTGTGAGGCCTTATCCGACTGTTCCTTCCTTTTTCCAATGATCGACATCCTGAAAAAACAGAAAATTAGCATACTAATAACCGTACCATATGTCACTGTCTGTGCATGTTCAGTGCAAGTGCTAAGGCACACATCAGTGTGATGAGATAAGATCCCATTCTCATTATAATAGGCTGCATCTAATGCACAATGCATATTCTATTGATCCATTCCATTCTACTGCAAAAACTTCTCATTTAAATGTTTAATCTTTTGCATATTCATATACTTCCAGCAACCAAACATCATCTCATATATCCTTTAATCTAACCCAAAAACTCCACATAGCAGAAAAATTGGAAACAACTTAGTTAGATCTTAGTTCTACAAACTTTGTATTTAAACCATAACTACCAAACATACTTTTTGAAGTACTCATGTTTAGACCGTCTCTATTTTATCATTACACAGAAACATTATCCTACATCTCAAAGATCAATGACTATTTATAATCATCACACACACAGCATTTCAATTGAGAATGTAAAGGAAAACATGTACACTTTGTACTTACATAGTTCAAATTGGATTCCAAAATCTCAAAGTAGCAACAAGAAGTAGGGGTGGTCATACGAAACCGAAAACCGAAAAAATCTGAACCGAAAACCGAACTAAAAAACAAAAACCAGACCAAACCGGATATGTATGGTCCGGTTTCCAGTTTGGGGTCCGTAGAAACCGGACCGGAAAACCGTAAATAAATAAATAAATAAATAAACTCATGAATTAAAAGGACTTTAATTATGTAGTAAAAAGGAAAAGACTTTAATTATGGAAGCAAAATTATCAAAAATCTCGTAATATAAGATGTGTTAGGAATAGTGAAATACGGCTATGGTTTAAAAATCATGTAATTCGGGCAATGTCTCGGTGCCGATAGTAGCGGTCAACCCTATTTACAATTATTATTCCCTTTGAGGAGCCCTATCGTGGGAAGGTAAACGTCCCCAAATTTTTATATAGGCAGTTGCGTCTCATCTACGTGAGTGTTTTTCATGTAGAAGGTTTGACAAAAATACGTAATATAGAGGTAGATATGAGTGTTTCTGTGTGATAAGTGACGATGGATCAAGGACTGTTTCAATTGAGCCCTTAACTTTGTCGGATCCAGTTGAATTTTTTACCACATACATTTTTCGTCATAATGATCATATCTGATGATCGAATTTTAATTTTTGACTTTTAGTCATCGGAATCACATTATGCATACTAATGTTGTATAACTTGTTTATTATGTTTTAAACAAATACATAACTTTATGAACCAACTCTACATAGAAGCAAAATTATCAATAAACTTGTGAAATAAGATGTGTTCAGAATAGTGAAATACGGCCATGGTTCAAAAATCATGTAATTCGGGTAACGTTTGGGTGCCGATAGTAGCAGTCAACCATATTTACCGTTATTATTCCTTATGGAGAGCCCTATCGTCAGAAGGTAAATGTCTCAAAATTTTTATATGGGCGGTTGCGTCTCATATACGTGAGTGTTTTTTGTGTAGAAGGTTTAACAAAAATACGTAAATATAGAGGTAGATATGAGTGTTTCCGTGTGATAACTAACGGTGGATCAGGGTTGACTGTTTCGATTGAGCAAGGACTTCGTCAGATCCAGTTGAATTTTTTACCACATACATCTTTCTTCATAATGATCATATCTGACGGTCGAATTTTAATTTTTGATTTTTAGTCATCGGAATCACAATATGCATACTAATGTTGTATAACTTGTTTATTAGGTTTTAAACAAATGCACAACTTTATGAACCAAATCTACATAGAAGCAAAATTATCAAAAAACTCGTGGAATAAGATGTGTTCGGAATGGTGAAATACGGCCATGGTTCAAAAATCACGTAATTCGGGTAACGTTTTGGTGCCGATAGTAGCAGTCAACCCTATTTACCGTTATTATTACTTATGGAGAGCCCTATCGTCGGAAGGTAAATGTCTCAAAATTTTTATATGGGCAGTTGCGTCTCATCTACGTGAGTGTTTTTCGTGTAGAAGGTTTGACAAAAATACGTAAATATAGATGTAGATATGAGTGTTTCCCTGTGATAACTGACGATGGATCAGGGTTGACCATTTCGATTGAGCCCTTAACGTTGTCGGATCAAGTTGAATTTTTTTCCACACACATATTTTGTCACAATGATCATATCTGATGGTCGAATTTTAATTTTTGAAAAATTAAATTTTTGTTATGTATTATATTCATAATTAATGAAAAACTAATTAATATTAGTTTATGTATTATATTGTTGATTTATGAAAAACTAAACTAATAAACGATTTAATGTAGGTGTGGTTTAACGTTCCCCAGCACTTGAAGAATACCTGGGCGAACGTTGTGCATGGGGAAGGTACGTTGGAAAGTTAATGAATATATATATATATATATATATATGTGTGTGTGTGTGTGTGTGTGTGTGTGTATTTAATAATATTTATAATTTTTTATGGTATCTGTATGTACAAGGAGTGGAAGAACGAGTTACGGACTCACTGGACTACACATGGGAACGCACGTTCTGGTACCCCTGTTGAGTTCCAGTTCAGGGAGTACAAGTGATGTTGGCTTCTGATATCATATTTCAGCAACCATCATAAACAGGTAATTAAAAAAATTAATTGGTTACATTATTATTAATTAGTACATTTTAAAATATTTTACTAATATTTTATTTTTTTTCCTTTGTAGGCCGTTTCTCGGGCGAACGCTCAGAACCGGCAACGCAACACAAGGAACCATCATGCCGGTTCTAGACCGTTCGTATCGTTGATGGACGACGCGGCCATGGAACATCCAGAAGTCAACCGGTACGTCTATACGTACGATAAGGCATATCCTGACACCTAGAAGGATATTCTAAGTCGTTTTACGTTTTCAAATTTTTTAAATTATATATATATATATTTTAAAATGTTAATTAATTATTTTTCCTATCCAATTAGGCGAAGGTGAGGTAGGCTAGTGACGAGGTGATGACTGCTATAGTGAGGGAGACATGGCCGGACACGTAGGAGGAAGACATGTCCGAAGCCATGTCCCAGATCGACACTTCGGATCTCAAGGTTGGAGCGAGGATCATGGGCACAGCATTCCCACCGCGAGGAAACAACTTCTACTGTCGGGGTCTAGGAAAGAAGAGCAAGGGGGTACTGAAGACCACTCTAGGATTTCAAAAAAAGGCAGCATAGACCAGCAGCAGGACGACTCAGCTAGAAGCGAAAGTTCATATACTACGGGAGCAGCAAGCCGCCCAGACAGCCTATACTGCCGCTTTACAGGAGTATAATGCGGCAGTATATGTCACCTAGCAGGCACAGCAGTAGCAGATGTTCCAGTACTTGCAAGAGTTTTCAGCTGCTCAGCTTCAGGGACTTCCGGCTCTGCCCATGCCTAAGTCTATACCCCTACCTCAGCCGCCGCAACCTCCTCAATAGCAACCTGCTCCTGATGCAGATATAGATTTAGATGATATATATTTTATATAGTTAAATAATGATATAGTTTTATGGGTTTATGAACAATTTATAATTATTTTAATGAAAAACGTGTTGTCACTTTTGAAGGTGTTGTTGGTTATATGAATTTGTTTTAGTGTAATTTGCAGCTTGCTTGGAATGGTAATTTAGAAATTTCAGGTTTTTTTGCTGGAATGAACTTATAGCCGACGAAATTTACAATAATTCTTCGGCTATAGTATTTTTTAATTTGTTTTTTCAAGGATTAGCCGATGACATATGGCCTATTTCGTCGGGTATAGTAGTATTTAGCCGATGAAATTTCGTCGGCTATATTTTTTTCAATATTTAGCTGACGAATTATATTAATATTTTGTCGGGTATTTTTTAATTTTTTAATTAAATACTTTAGCCGACGAATATATTAATATTTCATCGGCCAAAGTCTCAGGTTATGGCTGACGAAAAATTATTTCGTCGGCTTTAGTATTATTTTAGCCAACGAAAAATATAAAAACAAATCTTTGGCTAAGTGTGAAAGTATAGCCGACGACCACTCTTATTTCGTTGGCTAAAGTTATAGTCGACGAGTCTTTGCTGACGACATCTTAGCCGACGACAACTCGTCGGCTAAGAGCTTAGCCGATGAATTTGATTAACAGGCTGACAAAAATTTTTCATCGGCTAAAGTGCTGATCCTAGTAGTGGTTTTTGTTCTTTACTAATTATTTAGTTTCTGGCTGAGAAAAGAATTTGGTTTATTCTTTAAGTTCCACAGATTTTATTACTTGTCAAGTGTATATGATCTAATTAACGGCCTAACCTGCATATATATGTCATTGCTGAATACGTTCACAGGAAACATTGGCAGAAGTGATTTGAGCTATTCTTATTTCCTTCCTGTAACTCTTTATGCTGATGCTGCCATATAGAAAGCTCGTGTTTTTTTTGCTTTGGCATTAATCAATTACTAAGGTCAGTCAAATCTCTAAATTTTGAAGATACTGCACAATTGGAATTTGGAACACTAAGAAATTTATATTACAACAAAGAGCTTTTACATTTTCGCTGCTTTCACTATTTTCACTATTGATACAAGTGAGGTGACAGACTATAGTATAATAGCATTTTAAGTTTTTAACCCTCTGCTATTATGTAGTTAATGGTTCAGATACAACTATAATTCTTAAAGAATTGGAGGAAGTTGTGGAATGACATGGAGGCTTACAAGATAGAATTGGAGGAATACAACAAGTTTGAAGGCTTTGAAATAGTTAATTGCACTTAGTTGGTTTTGTGCTCATGTCAAGGAACTATTTGGTATAAACACTTGTAAATTACTGCTTGATATGTTTGGATTGATAATTCTATGTAAGATTGACATTTGAGGACTGTAATTAAATGTAACAATGTTTTTTAGCATCGTTAATTTCTTTTTGCATAGCTTTTGTCCAAAAAAAACTCTAGCAAGCTAATATGCTTGCTAGGTTTTTTTTAATTTATAAATAAAACTATTTTTCGTCGCCAAATAAACAAAAGCCTTTGCCGTCGCTATGTGCTGTCACAAATGCTGTGGCGACGGCTCATTGCTGTAGCTTAGAGCAATGGCCACGCCCTCAACGGCGACGTCAAAAATGTTGTCGCTGTTGCCCTTTAGCGACAGCAAACTGACTTTTAGCGACGGTATTCTGCCGTGGCTAATTGAATTAATTTTTGTAGTGCCTATGGGCTGTATAAGAAGAAAATAAGATATAGCTAAGCCAGTGTACATGGCTATCAGTCACTTTCATATATTTTGAGAATAACATTTCAAAACTGATGCATAGTTTCAAATCAGATAGATAAATTTCATCATCAGTGCACAATTACTATGGTCTTATTCTTTTCTCTCTTTTTTGGAAAAATGAGGTGGTCTTATTCTTTCTACTGTAGTGAGTTCTTTGAGGAATTGTTATGCTTAGCATTATTGGCAGATCATTAAGAGATACGTACAGTGAATTCGTATTGCCATACCAATGGGAGAAGCTAATTCAATCATTCTTTTCCTTCCTGAACTTTCTATCCACTAAACAACTTTATATGATTTCCCTCTTTCTTGTCCTTTAATCAGGAAGCATCCGAGCTTGTAAAACAGCTTCCTTGAAGTGTGATGAATTAAAATTTGAGAAGTTCAAGCTTGTGGTTGGATCTAATCTTTCTGCTCAAGATACGTAAAAAATGCATTTCTATCTTGACAAGATTAAAGGCTTAGAGCACTAAACGTTTTACTGCAGCTGTGGTGACATACTGAATGGCAAGTGCTCCGGCATGTATTCAGTGGGCTAATTTGGCAGCTGGTATTAGTAACCATTCACTTGTAAGGGTAGGATAATATATAATGCGCTTCTAGTATGATAGATCACAACCAGAGGTCACTAACAGCGTGTGTTTATAAAAATGTCTGTTTATTCATATTGGCTTTTTAATGTGGGGGTGTGCAAGGCTTGGACCTGACTGAGATTTTCAGACCTGAGTCGAACTTTTAAAACTGGACCCTTAAACTATAGTATTTATTCAAATTTATTCTTTTTTAAAAATCATGAACTAAAGTTATAAACTCAAAATCTAACGACATAAAACATTAGAAATCTTTTTATTCTTACTTACACTACTAATTTTTTCGAAAATAATAACATTTATGGATGCTGCTTACAACCGGCTTGTGAGGAGGTTATAGAAGCCTCTACGTACAAATGTGTGTTTGGAGGTTTAACATAAGATCAACAATCACAAAGATGGCCAGAGACTATACAACGACTTGAAGACAAAGATCGATATTATTGGTGGGGAAACAACCAACTCTTACCAAGTAATGCAATTCATTACAATCCAGGGATGCTGGCAATAATGCATGCCCAATACACACAAAAATAGTCTCAGCCTCCAACAAAAAACATGCCTATACTCGATCATTATTGCATACATGTCATTACAAGATAAATTTCTTGGTGTATACATCGAAGTCTTTAGACGATGACAATAAAGGTTCCTGCATATATATATATGATTTCACTGTAGTAAATATATAGGTTGCATGCCGTTGATACTATTTTTGACACCGAAACATTAATCGAAACAAGATGGTAGCTGAAACTTACCTGAATGATCTTGTGTCGGAAAATTTTTCTCAAGATTCTGCAGTTGAGGCATCTTTCCCCATTAATCCTTTGAATTTGTTCAAGCATGGTGTCGAGCAGAATCCCATACGTTATTCCACTCTCAGAGTGTTTCTTAATAGTTTCAATAAGAGTGTATGTCATGGCTCCATTCATTACATTTCGATTAAAAGCCTGCAGAATTCAGGGCATATATTTATACTGACCGTCTTTTATTAGATACTTTTGGCCTCAGTTGTTCGAGGAATTTTATGTTGTATTATGCTTTCCTCCTCGAAATAAAAAATGGAAAATGAAGAATAAATAGTAAATAAGTTGCATACGCACAGTTGTATCGGCGGCCATTTTATCGTCTTCGCAGGCACTAAGACAGATTGCCAACCCTCCACTTGTACTTTTCCTAGCACGAGAAGGAGGACTATTATCCTTCCACTTGTTCCTGCAACAATTTCCACATTATTTAAATCAATTAGTTTATATCCTAGCTAGTATTTGGTAACAACCAACGTACAGTTTGTAGAGAAGAGATCGACTCACTCTCTGTGGTCGTAGACGTAGACTAGATCAAGAATCGTTCCACTATGACAAGCATCAACGATAGCATGAAGTGTGACACCCTCCTTGAGTGGTTGAACGATAGTTGAATTAATATCATTGTCAAAAATCATTCCCTCTTCCATGAAATCAAGAGGGCAAATAGTCTCGTCGAAACCATCAATCTCGTCGTCTTTGAAATCGGGCTGCTGTAGCCCGTGTCCTGAGAAGTAGAACACCAACGAATCTCCCGCCTGGCATCCCTCCACAAGCCATTTCAGGGATTTCTCGATGTTCTTCTTTGTCGGAATTAGATCTTTATCCGATTGCTCATCTTCTTCTGTACACACACCATTTTACGGCAAATTAATTAATTAATTAATTAATTACTACTTCCCCTTCTCATAACAAAACACTCTAAAAAAGTCATAATTTGAAGTCAAAAAATTTGTAATATTTTTGTGTCTACATACGTTTTGAATATATGCTACATATAAGGTAACATCACATCATAATTAATAGGTAGTTCGTCTAGCATTGCTTATATAATGCAACATAATTTTTCCCTTTTCTGCATTCCATGCACATACATATTTTAGGGAAAATGCCTAAATGCACAAGAACAAGGATTAAAGCATCATTTCCACAACAGCTGCCATCTGCTTTGTTTCTTTTCTACTTTTATAAACGATAAGATTATATTCTCTTTTTATCTATCCATTAATTAGAGAATAACTTATACATATATGCCTGGGTTTTTTAATCTCAAATTTAGAGTAGATCTGTATGTACGTCCAATAGTATATACGAACCTGAGAGTACGAGAATGCATTGGGATGGAAAATTAAAGGTTTTGATCAACAAGTCTTTCATGTTGTTGACATCATTCTGAGTTCCTTTGAGCTTGTACTTGTGCGACTTGTATGTCACTCCGCAAAGAACTGCACGTTTTCTGCCGCAGCTTTTTATTAAGCTGGTTGATGATGATGACGGAGACGGGGATTTAGAGTTCCTCGACGAAGATGATGGTGAAGGTCCCTTCATATGCGAAATCCAGCTGGAAGCACGTCTCAGGCAGCTATGCTGCTGCTGCTGTCGCTGATGAGCCACATCGTGATGCTGTAAAATGGCTGCAGGCTTGGTCGTCTCAATCAGAGTAACATCACCACAGTAGGAGCAGCGATATTGAGCAACACCGGATGTTACACGAGAAAACCTAGTATTGCAATTACTACAACTGATTGTCGTTGATGTGCTTCCCCTAATGGATCGCCACTCCATATCAATCATGTGTTTTATACATTTAGCTTGAAGGTCTACAACTTATACATAGATAGGACATGGATCGCCACTCCATATCAATCATGTGTTTTATACATTTAGCTTGAAGGTCTACAACTTATACATATATAGGACATGCAATATATGGGGATTCTTTGGAAAACCAACCAGGGAATAGAGAGAGAGAGAGAGAGAGAGGGAGGAGGGAAGGCACCTGGGAATCTATATAAATTACTATAGCTTTTCTTTGTTTAAACTAATGAGCGTTCGTAGTGAATCGATCTCCTTAAAACTGCAGACTAGAAAGGTCATTACATGTATGCAAGTATGTGACCTTTCCATTAGAAACAATATTCCACTGGCTGGCTAGCTCAAGCTAGTCCGTTGTTTTTTTGGTTGAAAAAGATCATCGCACCACACGGCCACGCCACATATGCGCTTTGGACTTTAATTAATTTGATGCCGTGAAGAATTTATACTTTGATGAGACATCGAGAGATGCCCATGAAGACTTTAATTAAACTCGAAGTCATTGAGAAAACAAACGAGCTTCCCTTTGCGATATTGCTATCAATCTGATATGATTAGTTTATTCGATTCATTCCTTTACGATGTCATTTGCTGGTGATCTCCAGAGAAAGCCCAACTTTTATGACTTAAATAAAGAAAACGGAAAAAGGGTGTGCTTTCATGATTCATAAGTTTCATTTGGTCATTTGGATACTCTTATTCTGAAAAAAAAAATATCTCATTTGCTTTTTATTTCTTAGTTCACATCGACTACGAACATATATATTACATCTGTTTTTCCTGTGTTTTATATCTTGGCCCCTCTATACACAATCCCATGACTCTGCCGCTGTATTTAACCGGCTCCTGGTTGTGGCACCATTGGTGGCTTGATGTCTTCTATTTAGCCAAATTCCTGGCCTTGTCTGGAAGGTTAGAAAAGCTTTAAAGAATCGAAAGGAAGCTTACAGCAATCCACATCCAAATAGTTATGCAATCTTTTTGAAGACAAGGAGGAGATGGTTTTTGTTCGATTACTTAACATAAAAACAAACTAAAGCACAATTCTCAACTGATCCAAATGAAACGTTAGAGACACAGAAAGAAGAATGCAATGAAACCATATACAAGGAGAATACGAAGAATGACCTAAAACCGTGATTTTATCAGCTACAAAATTTGTTTCTCTATGAATATGCCTAAAGATTCAACATTGAAAAAGAGGATGTGAGTCATCTTATGTCTTCTATGAGTGATCGTAGACACCAAGGAGCAGTCGCCTTACCCAACATGGATGCTTTGTTGGTAAAAGGTGGTGGGTAAGGTGTGAGAATAGTTTTAATCCAGTATGCAGCACCTTCTCACTCTCCTCAGCCGTGGATTAAAATGACAGGTGTATGAATTCGGCCTTGTAACGAACACTAGAGGTCTTGAGGTTCAGGGAGTGGATTTGGTTCCCCTAAGAAAAGGGGCGTTCTAAAAGGATTAAAGGAGTAAGTGTATGAAAGGTGCTCCGAAAAGCAGAAGTTAAAGCCGATTATTGAGAAATTGAAGCTCAAGGATCGAATGATATACAAGAGGAAGTTTCCAATGTTACTTGATGCAGCATATATATAGAGCATGGAGCGGTAGGTGGGAAGGCACAGCTGCAATGGATACATGTGAGACTGATAGAAATGCGGAGAAGGAAGAAAAGACTGTTGATTCTCATCAGGAGGTGACATCAGCAGGTAAGGCTTAAGAGATGACACAGCGGAACTATACAAGTAAATGATAGTTTGATTGGAATCCACAAATCGATTTTGACCTGAATCTACAAGTTGATCTCGAATCCATGAGAAGTTCTTGAATCAACGAGAAAATTGAGTTAAATACAAAAGTTTTAATCGATAAAAATGAATGATATCAATGAATACAATTGATAAAATGTTCATATATATGAGCAAACAAACCATAGGACAACTAACAACAAAGCCTAAAAGTTTAAGGATTAAAACATAAAAGAAACAAAATTCAAAATAAATTAAAAAAAACTAAAACACAAAGAATGCCGAATCGGATGACTAAGACGGCCACATTCGGTCTAAATCTAACAGGGCTCACTTAAGTGTGTCTTGAACATCTCGTCTTTCTCATTCCGGAAAGGTATAACAATAGTCATCGGACACCGAACGCCAAATCTGCAACATACCGGGATTGAATTTGTCACGATCGATCAAAAGGTTCTCCAATCTTTATGTTCCATCAGAAAGTGACCCTTTTTGTTCTGCATCAGTCTCTTCCACCACAAAATAACTCAACCTCGAGTTCATCTTAAATAAATAACAAGAATAAGATGACAAGGAACCACATAATAAATTAGTCCATTAAACCTATGGTTGATTGACATGATATTTGTCAAAATCTAAAGGCACAACCATGATTCCAACGCCAAATATGAGTTTTTCATATGCACCTTGAGAGAACACTACCAGAAAAAAGCCTTTAGCCGACGAAATATCTAAGAACAAGCCGACGAAATTTTTTTTCGTCAGCTAAAGTCCACTTTAGCCGACCCTGAAAAAAAAATTTGTCCTCTAAAGTGGACTTTTAGCCGGCTAAGTTAAAAATTTTGTCGGCTAAGTTAAATTTTCATCGGGTAAACTAATGTTTCGTCGGCTATAGTATGTGAACTTTAGCCGACAAAATGTGAAAACTTTAGCCGACGAAATTAGGGTATTTCGTCGGCTAAAGTAACTTTTAGTTACAAAATATCACTACGGATATTTCGGTGTCCGATTGACTATTGTGATACCAATCTGGAAGCAGAACGGCCCTACGAGTCAAACTCATCGCTAATGCCAAGACATACAGGCTTTTTTGGCCATCCGAGTTCGTTTAAGGCTTCAAAATGAAGTTTTTCTAAACGCTTAACACACGAAAATGTCCATATCTACACCTACATGAGGTATTTTGGCCGAACCTTCAACATAACAAACACTCACCATAATGAGATGCAACTGTCCATCTAAAAATTTTGAGACATTTACCCCTCGATGATAGCACTCCCTATATAGATAAATAATGGTAAATAGTAGCCATGTTGTGATTCCGGTCATCAAAATTCACAAACAAAAATACGACCTTCAAATATCATCAATATGTTGAAAAATATCTCTGGTAAAAAATTTAACTTTATCCGATAAATTTAAGGACTTCATCTAGACGGTCAATCTCGTAAGTCAAACCCTTAAATTGTATTGACTGCAACTATCGGCACCGAGAATTTACCGGAATTACTTGATTTTTCAACCGTGGACGTATTTCACCATTCCGGTCATATCTTATTTCACGACTTTTTTGCGTTTGAAGTTTCTACGTAGAGTTTGTTTTAGAAACGAAACATTTACTTAAAGCTTAGTAAACAAGTTATACAACATTAGTACGCATGTTGTGATTCTGATGATCAAAGTTGAGAAACAAAATTCCAACCGTCTGATATGATCATTATGTTGAAATATGTATATAGGAAAAAATTCAACTTAATCTGACAACGTTAAAGGCTCGATCCTTACGGTCAATCACATAAGTCAAACCCCTTAACGCACGGAAACGGTCATTTGACTATCTAAATTATGTATTTTGCCCGGACCTTCAACTGAAAATAGTTTCAAATCGATGAGACGCAATTAGTGGTATAAAAATTTTATAAAAAATAACTACCGGAGATAGGGCTACCTCTAGGGAGAAAGAATGGAAAATTGAGTTAACCGCAATTATCGGTACCGAGACTTTACCAGAATTACGTGATTTTTCAACCATAGACGTATTTCACCATTCCGGTCATATCTTATTTCACAACTTTTTTTCGTTTGAAGCTTCTACGTATAGGGTTTAGGGTTTTAGCCGACGAAATTAGGGTAATTCGTCGGCTAAAGTTAAATAAATAAATAAATAAAATAAAATAAATAACTATAGCCGACGAAATTAAGGTATTTCGTCAGCTAAGGCTAAATAAATAAAAATAAATAAATAACTATAGCCGACGAATTACCATAATTTCGTTGGCTAAAGTTAATTAAAAATTCAAATTTTTTGGCGGGGATTTTTAAAATTTTGAAATTTTTCAACTAAAATTTTGAACTTTAGGCCGACAAAATTTCGTCGGCTAAGTTCAAAATTTTCTATATCTTTCATTTTTCTCCTCCTCCTCTTCATCTTCCTTCCTCCTCCTCCTCTTCATCTTCTTTCCTCCTCCTCCTCCTCTCCCTCTCCTAACCTTCTCCTTCAAATCCTTCTCCTCCTCCTTCCTCCTCTAAATCCTTCTCCCTTCTCCTCCTCCTCCTCCTCCTCCTCTCCCTCTCCTAACCTTCTCCTCCTCCTCTTGTCATTCTCCACCACCGGTGTAAAAACGAAAAAGAAGTACAAATTTTAATCAAAAATACAAGAAATTAAAAAAGAAACAAATATGAAAAAATTAAAATAAAAAAAAAAGAAAAAATAACTATAGCCGACGAATTACTCTAAAATTCGTCGGCTAAAGTTTAAAAAAATAATAATAATAACATAAAAAAAATAATATATAACTTTAGCCGACGAATTACCCTACAACACTGGGCATTTAAAATCGAAGGGTTCAGAAAAAAACATTTAAAAACATGACGTTAGAGTGAGTGGACAAAAATAATATCCAAGCATGAGAAATATCCCATTTTAATGTTCTCCCTCTTATTGTTCCAAATAAATCGTTCATGCATGTCTCGTTGGAAAAAAATCTCAAATAATCATTTCAAAAACCAAAACATATTATGCCAATCTCATTGGTTTAAAAATCAATATTAAAAATAGGGAAAGAGGTTTCACCATAACGGAAAGTCTCTCAGACTATGGTCGAAACCTTTAAGGCTACTAAGTAATATGACGACCCTTCATGGTGAAGAGATTCCACCATGACGAGCCTCTCAGGCTTGAGTTGGAACCCTCTAAGGCTACTTTTATGGCTTGCTAGCATCTCTATATATATGACGACCCTTCAAGGTGAATCAAACAAACACATACGAAAAGTCAATAATGACTCATCCCAGTAATTAAAATATGCATCTCATGCATAAGGCATGGTTCCCCAACTTTCCTCAAAACTATGGCCATAAATAAAACAATTCTAAATGTTATCAACATAACATACAAAGGAGCTTACGGGAGGGAGCAACCTGTCTTCCTGGCCCCACTGGCTCATTAAATCAATAAAATCATGTTATTTGTAAATTTTCATAAATATTTGAGCATGCACGTCTTAAAACAAAAGTCCACTCATAGACTTAGGCCTTAGTCTGACGAAATCCGGATCGCTTCTCATGCGAGAACTTCTCATTTCCTGTTCAACGAATAATATTAAATCGCTACCAAAACTCCAGCCACCTCTAATCGTCACCAAATTTTAACAGTAGCTTCGTCTCCTCATTTTGAACAACTTTCTAGTTCAACTCGAAGGTCAATTCATCCTCTAACTAGGTCAATCGAAACAAAATCCAAAAATCCCAAAGTTTCAAACTTCAAATCTTTGATTCTCCCTCCACACTCCAAATCAATCCACCAAACTTTAAGGGTGAGTAGTACTCCTAAAACTCATTCTATCTATATATAGAACTCACCAATTGGCGGCTTGAGGAGGGAGAAATTCGATTTAGAACTCCTATTGTACACTCAACAAACAACTCGACATTTCTCTCAAAATATGACGAGATAAGTCAGAAAACTTACCTAGAAATGAAGAACACTCTGAGGCCGTTCTTTTAGGACCGGTGCGGCGGCCTGAGGTAAAGCGATAGTAACCTGGTAACTCTTACTTATAGTCATTTTACGTTGTTGCTTAGAACTTTTACATACGAACTCCGATTTGAGCGTGCTATGTGTCCATAAACTCGTATTGATGTCCTCTACGACTTTCATGAAGAAATTTTTCTCAAATTCTCGATTTAATGAAAGTCAACTTTACAGTCATTATATGATCAAACGGTTACTTTGAATGGTTAAAGGCCAAAGTAACCAACCGTAAAATAAATTCTAGGATCGGGATGTGGCAGTTTCATGCTAGCTTCCTTCTTCCTTTTTTTCCTTCTAGCTTTTTCTTCTTTTTCTTCTTCTTCTGTGTTTTTTTTGTCAGGCCGGATTGGATCAATTCTAAGTCGGGTTGGGTTGGTTTTTCATGTCGGGTTGTTATTTTGGATCGGGTCAAATCGTGTTGATGGTTTGGGTAGGGTCGACTCAGATTATCGGGTCAAATCAGATCTCTCTTCATGTTGGGTCGACTCGGGTAACCGGGTCGAATCTGCTGCAGAAAAAAAAAAAAAAAAAAAAAAAACCTAGATTTCTGGGTTTCTGGACGCCACAGCTATTGCCGGATTGGATCTTCCATCTTGGAAAGTGCAAGATGAAGGTGAATTGATTGCATTATTCCAAAAACTAAAATCGATCAGGGGGAGTATTTTGACATTATAAAATGCTTACATTGTGTTCATAGTTTCTTAAGCTTTTGAACATTTAGAAGAGGATTGCATAACATTGTCTCTAAGTTGTAAATCATTAATGCTAATGTTCATAGCTTCATGAGTGATTGAAAACTATTTAACTGCTTCTCTTACTTGCATACAGATTGCACTTGAGATTGGTGATGCATTAGTGATCAAGAGAGTCAGGAGTAAAGTGTTGAAATTGTCAAAGCTGCAAAGCTGAGATCTGGTTGTATTGTAAAACAGATTTTTGTATCTAAGAGAGTTAAGTCTTAGTGCAGATACTAGTTGAGTAAGAACTAGTGCTAGTTGAGTGAGAACTAGTGTAGCAATTGAGTAAGAATTGCGCAGTTAAGTGAGTGAGATCTCACAGCTTGATCAAATCAGTTTCTTTTAATATATAGAATTACTTGATTTGAATCACTTGAGTGAGAAATGATTAGATTGAAAAGGTAGTGTATTATGAGTGAGTGAAAGTTGTATTTATACTATCTTGTTGAAGATTAAAGTAATAATCTTGCTTGGTATTTTTTCCCTCCTTGAGGTTTTGTTCCAAGCCTTTGAATTTGATTGTATTGTGTTGGAGAGGAGAGGAGAGGAGAGATCTCACATAAGAAAAGTGACAAATAAAATATAAGATATATGTGTGTGGAACATTCTAAATTATACCGAGGTCTTTTATAGATAAAACCCAACACCTTAAATGTGGTTCAGTTAGGACAATATTGGTACAAGGATGATCAATGTGTCACGTTTGTCGCTAGCTCTTTGACATGGTATCATAGCTGGTCCCTCTCCAGTTGCTTCACTATGAGCACGGGTGCGTTCTTTTAGATGTTATAGCTGTGGTTTGGTTCTTTCAGAGTTTGAAGTTGTTTCGAAGTTTGGTTTGTAGTTCTTTGATTCAGAGTGGTTTCAGAGTTTAAAGTTTGAGGTTTTTTTGGAGTTTAGAGTTTGGAGTTCTTTAGGTTAGCCTTAGGGTCAGGGTTCAATTTCTTAATCAGTTTCACGTGCATATCTAAAAGTTAGGTTGCACGTGAGGGGAGTGTTGGAGAGGAGATATCCAATATCAGAAAAGTGACAAATAAAATGCAAGATATATGTTGGTAGATCATTCCTAATTGTACCGAGACCTTTTGTATATAAAACTCAATACCTTAAAGGTGGTTAATTTGAGACAATATCGATATAAGGATGATCCACGGGCCACATTTGTCGCTCGCGCTTTGACATGTTGTTGTTCTATATATTTCAATCCATTTCCATACCTTTAAACACTGATTTGATCTTAATCTTTGTCGAATGTTTTTGTGTCCATATCAGTTCCAACAAAGACTATAGGCAGTATTGATGCTATCCAAGCTGTTCTAAGCAACCCAACAAGCCATACCTCCTTGTTTGCCTGCAAAACCCAATTGAGTTGTAGCAAAACCTTATTATAGAAATGAATACAAGCCACCTTAGTAGAAAATAAAATACAAACACATCGTTTTAATCTATATTAATAAAGCCAGAACAGATTTAGGAATGAGAGGGAATGATTAAATTTTTAAAATTTCGATTATGCCTTTGATTTATTAAAGTTCAAATTTAATAATTTAAGAAAGTATGGATAAAATAGATAATTCATGTTCTTAGGAATGAGATTCCCTTTCCTACAGAAGAGAAAAAAGTGGAGATGAAATATGAATAAATTTTTAATTTTTTTTCTATTAAAATCGAAGTAAATAAAACAAAAGATAAAAAGATATTGAAAAAAAAATCATACATAAAATCTTCACACGCGCAAATGCGCGGATCAGAGTGCTAGTTTTTATTTAAGTAACAATTTCTTTAGTTATTTTATTTGTTCTTACAAAAAAATTCTACACATTTAAAAAACCAGTTTTACCCATTTCTAATTCAAGGTTCAGTCACTAGATGTGTTTGAGTGTTGATACACGATGGATGAAGTCGTCCTTCGATGCTAACTGCTCCGCTAGCAGTGATTGACTCTGCCTTGATGTTGAAAACATGAGGGCATACTCTCTCCAAGTAGCATGTATGTTTTCTAGTTGAGTTTTATGCAGTGCCGGTACCCAAACTCTTGTGGCACGGTTAAAGTGATAATCAAACTTACAAAACTACTAATGGGCACCCAAACTTCATTTTTGATACCAACGAAAGGCCTGAGGCCATTTTCCGTCATGGCGTCGTTTATTTGATGACATGTCTAATATGGACCCACCGAAAATATTTCATGTCAGTAGATAACTACATCAGTAGTTTCCGAACTCTTTTGAAAGGATCAATGTGATATCCAGAATGAAAACCCAGGTTTTCCATATTCAAACCCAAGCTTAAATGTCATCTAAACCCTAAACCCTCAACAAAAATCTCTAAACTCTAAACCCTTGAAAGGAAATGTGATTTAGAAACAAGTTTAAAAGTCATCTAAATCCTAAACACCAAACTCTCAACAAAAAATCTCTAAACTCTAAACTCTCGACGAAAATAGCCTTCTGTTTTTCCTAGATCACATTTCCTTCCAAAATTTCTAAATTAAATCTTACAGATCCGCTTTCCCTCCTAGTTTGAACATAAAAAACTTGGGTTTTCATTCTGGGTATCACATTGATCATTCTAAAAGAGTTTAGGTACTACTGTTGTGGTTAACTAAACAAGAAATATTTTTGGTGAGTCTCATACGAGACACGTCATCAAACAAACGACGACGTAACGGAAAATGGACTCAGACCTTTCGATGGTATAAAAAATGAAGTTTGGTACCACATTGGTAGTTTTGTAAGTTTGGGTATCACTTTGACAGTGCCACAAGAATTGAGGTACAGACTCAGACCTTTCGATGGTATCAAAAATGAAGTTTGGTACCACATTGGTAGTTTTGTAAGTTTGGGTATCACTTTGACAGTGCCACAAGAATTTAGGTACAGACTCAGGAATTTACTCTTTCTAGTTTTCTAGGCGAAGATGTGTAAAAGATATAGTTAGATAGAGATGCCTATATTTCTTTGCATATTGTAGACCATCTTTGTCCGGGAGCCACGTACCAATCATGGCTTGAATCCAACTTTCTGCTCAATTTGGTGGCCAGATCGATGTATGATGTTTATGTATTCTGTAGTTGCTTCAAAAACAAGGCTTTCAGTTATATCCAAAGATACTACACATCCATGAATTCAGAGAAATAAAGATCAAAGGGATTAGACTTGACGAAGATTATCAGGTTCCTATTGCTAGGATCAGTTAAATCCTATCCGCTTTCAATTAGACTTGAAGAAGATCATAGGAACGTGATCATGTTCTTCAAGTCTAATTGCCAACAGTTTCACCCTTTCTTTGTCCCTTCTTCATAACAGAAGTCTGGGGTGTTTAATAACTCATACGTAACCTGATTTACATGCTATTTCAAAGAAAGACAAGGCGTTTCTGACTCAAACTATGCTTATTCCTTGATTTACATATTCAAAGAAAATTTTGCAGGGGAAGGAAACATTCAGATCTTTCTATGCCCTTTTTTATGCGCAACGAATAAGTGGATGGTCCAAGCATCTCTTAAGCTTTACACAGATCACATATGTACAAGCTATTACACATTTGCTTAGTATAAGAATGGAATAATGGCACGCCAATTTCTTGGGTAACTTTTGAACTTCTGAAGGTACCACCTATGTGTTTCTGCTGCTGCAAACACCAAGTTTGACACCTGAAAAGTACATTCAGACATTTCAACTGGATCAGAATAACGCACAAGGAAAAAAGAATATTTACAACAGTAGCCTGTGTATCTGTGTGTTTGCTCATGTGTCTTGCATATACTCTCGTGACAGGAAAAACATACCACAAATCCAAATAGTAACCAGATTGTGAGATCTGCTCCTCCACTAGCAACCACAAGACCACCATATATAACCTTTAACATCATCAGAACATGAAATGATAAAACGTTAGGATAGATTTTAGCTGATAATGGTAAAAACCTAAAGCAGAAACTTGTGACAATGATGAGAAACTTACTATCTCAGCAAGATAATGTGGAGACGAGACAAATTTAAACCAATCACCATGAGGAATCACATATTCATCACCTTGCTCACTGTCTTCTCGTAATGAGCCCTGTAAATATTTAGAATGTCAAATGGCATGAAAGTAAATGTAAGGACACCACAAACTATTTCATTTGTATGGAGTAAATTCAAGTAAGACTCCATCAAAAATTTAAAATGCATAATATTTGTGCGGCACTTAGACATACAAGAATATCATGACAGCGTCGCTGATGAATCCAACCCCAAAAAAATATAGCAGCACCAATCCACTGGAGCCAACCAAGCTTCACAAGAGAACTAGTAAATTCCAACCAATTAAAATCCAGATCTTGCATAGTATACTTCTTGCCCTTGACAATAAACTCAGCGACTCCATTAACGGAATAGTTATACACCTCCGGAATATGATTGCAGCAAAGTGACAAGGGTGCAGCTGTGTAGAAACTAACAAGGGAAAGAACATAAATCAGCAAATGTCTAACATTTTTCTACTGAAATTGTCATGGACCAATGAAAAACTGACAGTAATCTGTAAGTCATTTTTATATATTTTCAATCCAAAAAACAATGGTTTTTCCCTTAGGAGTTCAGACATTCAATAGATATTCATATTAGTGTAACTACTAATTTTATCAATTATAAAAGCAATGTTAAGATATATGAATACTGCTTCTGTTAAGATGTTTAGTTTTTGTTCACAATGACAAGGTATAATTCAGAAGAGGAATTTCATGTTCAATACTTGTGTCAGCAACAATATGATCATGGAGGTCATAGATTGAGAACATGTTAATAGCAGTTAATCAGGTGCATGCATGCTACAGGTCAATACATGAACGCATAAAACAAGCATCTTTAATTCATTCCGGAACTAATCATAGTAAGAAGATCAGAATAGAAAAGGTTTTTGAAATAACTTACAAGAGGCCAGTCAGATACCCAAAGATGTGCATCCTAGCAGTGGAGCTGTACTTGAATACATATATTGTCTCAATAAGGCACTTCACAACTTGAACTTCCATCAACAAAAGCAAAAAGACAGAACGCCAGACGCTATATCTATAACCTATAGGAATTGATGGAGACTTGCGCCAGGAGAGGATATGCGAACCTCCAGTAAAACGGTTGGCGAATGTAGAATTAAGAAATGGATCCGCATTCAGTGGCACCATTTTAAATGCATATGTCCAAGTTGTTACAAGAAGTAGGGTTGTCCACACGACAGCCAGCACACAGAAATGGCAAAAGAACTTTTGAGGGACTGTGAATCTCTACAACTCAAGAAAATGACAAGATATTTTTAACATGAAAACCAAAAACTCAGTAAGCAATTACTTATAAACAAAAACAAGAAAACCAAACGCACAAGATTTCACTTGCTACAATTCTTGAAAGACTTGATAAGTTCATAAGTTTAAAAACACTCGAATATCAATCAATGGAACATTCTGAGTTCAACAAAACTCCATCTGTCAACTTCTGCTCAACCTAGCACCAATCTTTCACTTACAAATATGCTCTAGTGATTACTCATAGCTGAGAAGCTATTAATCATTGCAGCATATAAAATAAGAAGAAAGAAAAAATTGAGCGATGCATATCACAAGAATGAAAAGAGGCAGAAATTCATTACAAGAAGCAGACAAACTAAAACTAGAAAGAACAAAACAAGAAACGCCTGAAACCAAGTTGAAGTAACGAGATGCCAATTTGGAATATCCTACCCCTCCAACTTACCTTGGAAGAATAAGAAGAAGAAGATTGCAAGATGTTGCCTCTCTTGGCAAAAGCCAAAACGATGGCATGAAAGGAGTTGAGGCAAGAAAAGGGCAAGGAAGCTATCAGTATAGGCAATGTCCCCGCAATCCAACCTGTTCTCACCAGCTCAACGACACCCACCTCCATCCCAGCTTTCTCAATTCTTCAACGATCACCAGACGTGACGTGAGAAAGCTGCTTTTAACGCAAAGGAACAAAACGCTGCGTTTTGGCGACAAAACCCCAAAACGACGTCGTCGCAGTCAAAAGTTAAAGCAAAACCCCTCTCTGTTTCTGAATAGAGAAAAAATAGAAAGATCCGGCGCCGATGCGTCTTCAATATCTGTGAGCGCTTTTGCTTCTCTTATGCTTTTTGAGCTTCAATCACTGTGTTTGCTTCTGTCTAGCTCACTGCTTGGTTTGATTGTGCATGCATGATCAAATTTAGGCTTTGAGAGAGACTTGGATACTTATATTGGGTTAGATCGATCTGAAAGGACATTGATTTGTGGTCGAAATCAAGAATATGTAGACCTCACATTGATGTCTCTTTTGGGTTTAGCAGTAGTTTCTTTAGTTGGCTTAAGAATCATATCATAAATGTGTTTAATGATATCTATGTCTTTCACTTGTTTAGAGTACTGACTAGAATCCTGTACACAGTGCTTTGTTTTGAGCATATGAATATGTTGCATATGTATGTCTTAACTAATTCATTTGGTCTGCCTCTTTTGTGGCATTTCAGATAGGATATCAAAGACGTGCTAAATGCACAAAAAAGTTTTCCATTTTTGGATAGCTTATTGGGGTCTTGTAACATTAGATCTACAAGGATGGGAGGCATCTCTGTACGATACGCAAATCTCAAGAGAGGAGGATACTGTGATTCTTAAAGTGTTCTTGCTTTTTGTTACGTAAGGTAAATCAAGTGTCTTTGATTTCTCATCATGTGAATCTTAAACATTCTAAATGAACAATATTGTAGGCAGTAAGTTTCTTAGGAACTTGTGCTCTATGAGTACTGTTCTATCGTTGTTCTGCTCTTTACCTTTCCCATAATTCAAGAGAGGTCCCAAAGTTCACCATGCGTTTAATTTCAAGTCTGCAATTTTATTGAAATCTTAGCATCTGATACCAATGGCAAAGTAATCCTATGATTAAGCTCAAGCAAGTGGTAGGGATAGCATCTAATACTACTGCACAATTGACAACAATTTAAAACTTGTGTGTGTGGGAGAGGGAGAGGGAGGGAGAGAGAGAGAGCCTAGTATCGAGTTCATGTTTGCACCCACTCCATGATTATGTGGTGATGCTATTAGCAACTATAAGTTTCAATATGCATATGGATTGGCACTGCATACCTGCACTCGCTTCATGAATTAAGATGCTGCTATTTAAGATTCCTTACAGTATTTTATTTGATTTGGGTATCTGATTGCACTGTTATGTGTCTTGATGGTCAGAAATTCAAAAGGTAATGTTATAAGCAGTTATTAATTCACTTAGCATCTGATGTTCCTTTTAATTTTTTTCATGCCATTTACTTTCATAACATAGCTCAATTTGTTTTGTATGTTATCCAGTAAATATGGCTTTTTTGCTTCTTTTCAAATAAAAATATATGGCTATTTCGGTTAAAATAAGGCTTGTTTTCCTTAGTCTGTTTTGGGCCCCATCTATTTAAATTGGTTGATTTCAAGTTATGACCTAGTTTGGCTACATATTTATATTTCGATCGGTACACGTGCTTCTTGATAAAACTGATGAAGTGAACGTATAACTCTTGCTGATGTATTTCGGGCTGTAATTATTTTCTCTACTTCTATTGAATATAAGTATATTATTCACAGTCATAAGACATGTCTTTATCTTCTATGGAGAGGAATAAACTTTTATGTGATTTTGGCTTATACCCTTTTTAGGTTGCTGACTTATATCATTTACCTTTTTTAGGTTGCTGGGTTTTCTAAAGGCATGTAGGTGCATTACTATTTGATGTAGTTCTAGAAAATCTGAAATGCCCTGTTCCTTCTCTGTCTCTTCAGCATGAACAGTACCATATATTATAGCTCAATCCTAATCAAGTTTTTGTATTCTGTTTTCTAATCTGGATTCAGAAGATCTGTCTAGGATCGTTGCATTCCTGAAGTTAACAAGCTTGTAGTGGCGTTAAACTAATTTCAGCACTTGCTGTGAATAGTGCAAAATGGATGATGGCCGACGTGAAAATGGGAGACACAAACCGGACTATTACAGAGGGGTACCCTCTCCGGTAAGAAGAAAGCAGCATTTACTAATTTATATTAATATTGTGTTATGTCGTTGAGATTCATTTGTATGATTAAAAAATTTAATTTGCAGTGGAACATGACCATCCAACAGCAAGTAAAGGAACCGAATGCCTTAGTCATGAACAAGAAGATCATGTCCATTATTGCTGAGAGTGATGCTGCAGTTCGAGAACGAAATGCTGCAATTTCAGAAAAGAATGAAGCCTTGGCCGCAAGAGATGAGGCTTTCCGGCAGCGCGATGAGGCATTTACTCAGCGTGATACTGCCCTAATGGAACGAGACAATGCCTTTGCAGTCTTTCATATCCGGGATAATTCCATGAACTTCCCAGTGGGTGGTGGTGCCCAACGTGGATCTAAGCGCATGCACTACCCTTCACATCATCCAGTTAACATGGCTGATGGTCCTTACAGCACAAAAGATGTGCCTATGACTGAAGCCTTCCCTATTTCCGTATTATCTGCCGAAGCTATCAAATCCCGGCAGACAAAACGGTCAAAGCAGAATAAGGCATCTAGGGCATCAAAGCCGTCAAGAAAGAAAGTAGGTGAAGATTTGAACAGGCAGGCTTCGACTGATGGGATAAAGTATAGATCTGGGTGGGACACTCAGGATTTAGGTTTGAATCTTGTCTCGTTTGACGAGACTACAATGCCTGTGCCGGTTTGCTCATGTACTGGAATGCCGCGGCAGTGCTACAAATGGGGGAATGGTGGGTGGCAGTCATGTTGCTGCACCACCAATATGTCAATGTATCCACTACCTCAAATGCCAAATAAGCGCCACGCCCGGATGGGTGGGCGGAAAATGAGTGGAAGTGTTTTCACCAGATTGCTCAGTCGGCTAGCAGCTGAAGGCCATGATCTATCATTACCACTGGATCTGAAGGAATACTGGGCCAGACATGGGACAAATCGCTACATAACAATCAAGTAGGTCATTGAACATCATTTTGGAATTCGGAAGACGTATGTTTATTTTCTACGTGCCTCCATCTCTCTTCGTGTCTCTCCCTCACTCTCCTGTTATCTTCTTAAGCATGTGGCTGTACTGAATGATAGCATCCCCATGGTTAGCTGTGATTTAATACTAGTGTTATGCTCCTTAGGAAGGAAAATTTTGTAGAGTACTGCCTGTACCTCTTTACGGCATGGCTGCTGCAGTCAATCCTATTTCTGTCATGAAATAGGAGAGAACTTGGGGGCTTAAAGCTGCCGTCAATAAAAGCAGCCCGTTTTTTTTCTTTTTCTTTTGAGGTGATGGGAAAAACGAATCCCAGGGTTGTCTCGGCTAAAGGTTAAGAATGGTTACTATGATTTGGGATGTGCACTAATGATTGGATATTGTCTGCCGGTAGTGAGTGTTACAGTTCCATTTTCTACAAAACTACTGGATGGAGCATTACACTTCCACCGTTGCTCACTTTCGCTTCTGAACAACCATACATCACTGTTTTCACAATGCACTATTGTCCCTTCTAAATCCGACCCCTGCCGCTAGACTCAAAACAAGATGTCAAACAAGACGTGGTTTTAGATTGTAAGGGTGAGTTCTTTCGATGGTGATAGAAAAAGGGATTTCATTTTCATATTATATAGGGTCACGTTTGACAAGCTTTCCATTACACATTCCTACACTGCTCCAATCTGGTGTTATAATCTTCCCCTCCGCAGCATTCCATATAGATCAACTGGGTTTTAGATTGTAATTTGTCCTCATCAACAGAACCACCCCTTATATTATCGCCTACACATTAAAAAGCAGGAAAATCTAATGACCAAGAAAGCTTTCTCATCATATTTCTGCATTTATAATGTATGTTAACAAATTCTCTAAAATTACAAGCAAAACTAATTTGTGTACACAAGTTTGATAGAGAACATCCGCATTACAAGTCTGTTCTGTGCAAGAGTTCTATAAACATAAATTGGGCACACACACTGTAATTTAATATTAATAGGATCAAAATCACCTAAAATATAAGACAACTTGGCCTTCAAAAGTTTCTTTATTCTTCATCCTTCTTTCTCTTCCACCTTTGATATCAACATTGCCTTTTCTTTTCTCTGGATGTTTGCTTTGAACTCCCACAGTTAAACTCTTATCTTGAGGCACTTGAATTTTCCTTTGTACTTTCTTCTTTACTTCCTTTGCTTCAGAGAACTGCAACAAGCAAAGGTGAGAGAGTTAAAATAATGAATTTGTAAAACACAGCTCATGTTTGAAGAGAAACTAATATGTATCAATACTATTTTCCTTATAACAATCAATATAGTTTTCACTTCAAAACATGCAAATTCAGGGATACTTTACATGCCCAATAATAGCAGAATGACCATTATCTGGTGACAACAGTGGATGGGATTGAAAACAAAAGCTTTCATTGTTCCTTCTGTTTGCCTTACAGTTACCAGTATCATTATAGTTAACATTTATAGCACTAACTACAGCCAGAGGTAATAGTCAAGGTACCACAGAATACGCCAAACATCTAAGTACTAAAGCACATAGACTCAGCTATCAAATATCCAAAGTTACAATATAAAAAACTCAGAACCTATTGATACTTTCATGTACTAGTCTTATACACCTTTAGTTCACATTATTCTTCTGTGAAACTGAAAAACTAGGTCAGCCAATTGAGTATTTTCATGGTAGTTACACCTTTAGATTATATACATTATGGGATTAGTAAATATAAGTCCATAGGCATAAGTTAGACTAGAGGTCACCTTAGGATAGAGGAAACAAAATGTATTCAACTGTAGTATTTCTGCAAACAACTTAAAGAATTAATGTGTCTGCAGTCCTTCGCATACAACAATCAGAGTACGTCATGACATTCCTAAACACATTGACACATTCCTAAATGTCTTAAGTTGATACCAAAGATGTTAGATTAACAACAATCTGATAACCTATTTTGTTCTCTTGCTCAATAAGGAATTTCTGCTGAAAACCTTGTCCTCCAAAGTTTTCTATCTTCCATAAACAACACATAATGAACCGAAAAATATCTTCCAAAACCATCAAAAAGGACCATATGCCCATGTTCTTACCTCCCATTAGACAACTCTACGGCGTCCTTCTTCTTCTTCAATTCTTGACCACTATCTTTCTCATTTCCTACAACAATTGAAAAGAACACATTCCCATGAGCCCAAATCGCAAAACAAGACAAAAGTAAACACCAAACAACAGAAACTAGTCAAAGCCACAGCTATCAACCAAACCCAAAACACCATAACATTGAAAGACCGAAGCTTTTTTCTTCGAGAACTTCCGGGCCTTCTTCCCCAGTTTGCCCATCTCAAACTTGAATCGAATACAACAGAAAAGATTAGGTATGTAACAATAGGAGCTCCAAAGAGAAGCAGAGGAGCTCTAGGTCTAAAACCCTTTGCAACTAAAGCGGACAGGGATTTTCTTCTGTAAGGTTGAGGGTTTTAATGTTTTGTACACTTTCTGTGACAGTATCTGGGCTACCAATCTCCGGCAAATCTGTCAGTACTCAGGCCAATCTCCGACGACTTTATCACTACCCAGGCCAGACCATCCACCGTAATCGTCGGAAAGTGGTTCATTTTCGTCACGAGAGTCAGCTTCGGCATCCAGAGCATTTCTAACTCCTTCGAACCTTCAATCTCTAACTCCTGGTCATTTTTAAACCGTCTTCGCCTTTCTGATTCCATATTTGAAGATATAGTGTTGATTTTTGGATTTTTAAAGGTCCAGAGTTCGTATGAAATTTAGGGCTTAGGGATTTAATTGTGGATTTGTAAACTCATTCTTGCAAATTCGTTGTTGATTTGCCCTAAAAACTGATTTGTTGATTTGCCCTAGCCTGAAATGAAACTGTATTTGTAACTATTTTAGTAACTGGGGATTTGTGATTTGTTGTTGGTTTAGAATTTGTGATTTGTTGTTGGCTGCAATGTAACCCTTAATTGATAGTTGTGGATTCGTGGCTGCCATTATAGCGGTTTATATGTATGCATATAAGCTTTATTTGAAGGACTTTGAGTCGTTTTAGTCTGTCTTACATGAAATTATTTGTTCTTCTACTGAAATGTAATTGTGTGTCTTGTCGTATTTCGGGACTATTTTCGGTTCCAGAACATGACGGTAACCGTCGTAATCTCTGACTAATGAGTAATCAATACGTTATTTGACGTATTAACAACTCTCCAGACTGAAACTATAAGGCTATGAATAAAATAATCAACACACAAATGAAATGAATGTCAAATATAAAATGACAAATGTGCAGATAATCATACAAATATTTTACAAGCGGAATGTAGCAAATGAAAATACTCGAGACGAATATAATACAAGGAAAAGTCTCGGAATAAACAAGCCCGAATAGTGTCTAAAATTACGCAACACATTATTAAAAACATCAAATACGGAAATCATATGATATGGAGTCCACACCAGAATGTGTGTCCCCCAAATGCGGAAGTGCACGATGACCGACGTCGCTCCACGAGCTCCTAGTCCAGCTCTTATAGTGATGGGTGCTAAAGACCTGAAAATATGTAGGGGTGAGCAACTCGTCCTCGCTAACTCAAATGGGGCCGAAGCCCAACCAAATCTGGGGTTTAAAACTCATGAGAAAACATATAGCTTATATATGTAGATATACGTATAAGTATACGTCCAGGGCATTTAAAAACATATGCAATAGCTACGCACACAAAACTCGAGTAAAACATGTTAACCACACATGAAAGAACTCTCAGATTCCATACGGCAGAAATTCCTGGTTTGTCTTCACAGCAAACCGGGGTCAACTACCTATACATCTGTAAACGAATAGTAGCGAGAGCGTCCATTTACAGCTAATGCCCAACTAATCTCTCGTAACAGCACACCGCATTTACGTCTCGCTTAACTCTGTGCAAGACGAGCGTAACTGGGATAAATAAAATAAACAGAGTATTACCCCTCCGGAGGTTCACGGTCATTGACACCGTGGGAAGCGTAGTCTAAACACTAGGTCCCGTCGCTCTCAGGCCAAGCACCGGAAATCTGGACAACGGTACTACTTTTTGATCCAAACACACACACACCAAATGTTACAAAAAGTGTGTGGTCATACTTTAAAATAATGCAGCTAAACTTTTATATGTATAAATAAAGAAAAGCCACCAACCCGGGAGGGTTACGGCTCACTCATCAGGCGTGCCCCCTACTACCTGATATGATGATACAACTGGCTGCGCTCCAACTCCCGCTCCTCCTGAAGCCGACGTCGATGCACTCCTGAGTCTATGGGTGAGATAACAATGACATGGTCAGACAAATGTAATTCGAGGATTTACTATCTACACTTTACAACTAGATAAACATTTTCTATTTATCTTTCCGGCACTAGAGTTTAATTTATCTGACACTCCGATTTTCGAACCGGCGAGAATTCTGGATTATTTCCTATTCGGTACTTACGTCGTTTTAGTCACGTTTTTAATTCAAAAACCTTTAAATATTTTAATCGTAGCGATTAAAAACGTAAAAGTAAGTATTCTACTGTAAAAGTAAAAATTCAACTTTTAGAATAGTAAAAGTCAACAGTCAACGATCAAAGACCAAAGTCAATCACTGAATAGTAAAAGTCAACTAAATGAATAGTCAAAAGTCAACCTATGAATAGCCAAATTCAACTGGTGAATAGTAAAAATCAACGGTCAAAGTCGACCAATAAATAGTAAAATTCAGCAGTAAATAGTAACAGTCAATAGTAAGGTAAAAAGGTAATTCTGTAAATGTAAATAGTAAATCTGTCAGGGGTAATTTGGTAACTTTACCCCTCAATAAAACTGACGCGGTAAAAACTCGTCAGTTTTCGTTTTTACCGCGTCAGTTTTCCAATCGACTGTGTCACCGAAAAACGAAGCTTTTCCGGCCAAATCGAGTCTCTAGGCCTGTTTTTTCTTTTTCTACACATTTTAAGCAACACATCAACACCAAATTCACAAGAAATGGTCGAGTTTTTGTATCTCAAAGATTCTCCCTGGGTTTTCTTGCAGACCTCCTCCGGCGGAGCTCTGCTGGCCTCCTCCTTGCTCCTGGTGGAGCCTAGGAGCTTCCTTGCTCTCCAAATGGTCTGGTTTGGTTCGAGATCGAGTGTACAGTTCTCTCGAACTTCCTCCCTCTACCGGGCGTCGCTGGCGTCGTTGGTGGCCTGAGTTGGGTCACCGAGGCAGGGCGAGGCCACCTGTGGTGGAGGGGAGCGTCGACGCGCGCCTGGAGTGGAGCAGCGCCTGGAGAGAGAGAGAGAGAGAGGGAGAGAGAGAGAGAGAGCTGTTCTCTCGAAAGGGAAAGGAGAGAGAGAGACAGAAGGGGAAAGAGAGAGAGACAGAAGGGAAAAGGAGGAAAATGAAAGGTGGAGAAGAAGTGAGCGAGAGATAAGAGGATAAGAGTTTTTAAAGAAAAATCGACGGTGACGATCCGACGATTGAATCAACGGTCACGATTCAACAAAACTTTTAAAATAATTTTTAAACCAAATTCATTTTCGAAATGTCATTTAAATACAACCGAACGTCAAATTGAATCGTAAAAATTATACGAAAAATACGTGGAGTACCGGAAAATATTCCGTAAATACTCTCACGCATGTGGCGACGTGTGTACTAACGTAAAAGCGTTAGACAAAATTTACGACGTACCGAAAGTAACCGGAATTAAACCTTAAGTGTGTCAAAAAAATAAATATAATTAACGGGGTCTCACATGTCTAACTGTCCATCTAACTGGGAATTTGAAAGATTGATTTTGTGAATTCACATGAACCAAAGTATATTGATAATGCTTGGAAGCCATTGTTAATTGTAGTTGGGTATTCGACTATAAAATTTTGAAGATATAGGGCTTAGTTCTTGATTTTCATTTGGTTAAAATCTTGGCATTTGGTTAAGTAGATATAGGGTTCATAATTGAAAGGTTGAACTTCTGATATTGTGTGGATTTCTTGTCCTGGATTTAATGGTTATTGTCTGTGTGTGTATTGAATCTGTTAATGCTCTAGGTAGTTATATCGATAGTTGCACTGGTAGATACATACGTAGTTAGACTAATACAAATATTTTGTGTAGAAGAAAATGAAGGGGAAGAAAAACATAGAAAGGGATACAAATGAAACGGATGCCATAAATAGACAACAAAAGAAGAACAAAACAATAAACTGGTTTTGAGAAAACAAAAAAGGAAAAAAATCTGAAGAAGACAAAACAAAGAAGAAGAAGAAGAAGAAGATGATCAGAATAAGAAAAAACGAACCAATTTACGTCAACATGGCCTACATTAGATGATTTCAAAGAGATGTTATGTCAGGACCCATCCCGGGTTAAAATCCTTTAACCGGAAGTAAATCCTGCGGGAACCACCTCAAGGGAACTTCTTACCGAAACCCCCTTGAAATGGTCAACCCTTCCTACATCCCCACTCAGCACTTACATGAGTATTTAAAACAATCCCTAACTCATGAAGACATCCTGCTCCCTAACCTACTTAACTAGCTGAACTGAGTTAGTCAGAGCAGTCTACAAAGAAGATTACCCTAAAGAATTTGCGAGCAGCAACAGATTGATCGACTATGCCTCAACTCTTGTACGCGCGCGACCTCCGCTCTAGTACCCTGCACCACTGGGCATTTGAAAACGAAGGGCCCAGGGGAGAACAATGAAAAACCGTTAGCGTGAGTGGACAAAAATCAAATGTAAAAACTCTATTTTCCTTTAATGTTCTCCCTTAGAGTTTTCTACAAAAACCTTATGCACGCACCTCATAGACTATGAATAATTAAATCGTTCAATTAAATCCCTTGGCTCAAACATACACATATATGTGTGGGGTATTAACCTTATCCACGAGAAATCCGACCTGCTCTACCACGAGATGGTCTATTGACTGGCTCATCGGAGAGGGTCCCATGACCTGCTCTATTCGGGAGGGTCTATTGACCAGCTACCACCGAAGAGGGTCCCGACCTGCTACCATCCGGGAGGGTCTAATGACCAGCTACCACCGAAGAGGGTCTCGACCTGCTACTATCCGGGAGGGTCTAATGACCAGCTACCACCGAAGAGGGTCCATGCTAGCATGCAATACATATAATCAAATCCTTTAAAACCTCGTGGGAAATATAATCAGAAAACCAAGTCAAATCACCCTGACTTTACCCCAAATACATTGGATTTAAAAACCTTTCCATGAACCCAAAACCGGTTCTCTGCCTTTACTTTAAAACCCTTTTAAATCCAAGAGCCAAGTTTCTCCTTTTTAAAACCTCCCTCTCCATAATCCCAAAACGGTGATAATCATAAAATCATATCCCGGGAAAATCCATTAAAATCACGGGAAAGGTATAAACCTCTTTCCCGGCTCACTTAGCTTTAAAAAGCATTAAATTTCTATTTTTCCAAAATCACCTTAAATCATAAAATGGAGGAAATCATATATACAGGAGAAACCAATTAAAGTCTATGACATGCAATTTAATTTAAAAACAAGGTCCACTCACAGTACTCATTGCGACCTTCTTCCTGCTCGGAAAGTTCCTCGAGCGAAACCCTCGAACTAACCGCGTAGTCGAGCCCGTCTCACGTTCAACCAGAGACTGTACAAACAAACCATTAAATTAGTCATTCCATAGTTGACTTGGTCTTTTCCTAGTTTGACCAGGAAATCCTATTTGACCACGTGTTGACCAAGTTCCTTTCTTTTTAATAGCTTTTCAAACATTACACTTATTTCCGATTATTGACTCAAAGTTTGGTTTCCGGTTACGCCACCTTAGCATAAGTATTTTCTCTTTTCTAATTGCGAGTCGATACGTCGATAATGAAATTATCCGATTGTTTTTCCACGATCAACTTGACATTTCCGTTAATAGGAGTCAACATCTCCCTCAACCACTAGAGTGGTCAACATACTATAATTTCCATACTTCACTAATTAACTTCAAAACCTTTAACTTGAATTCTACCTTTTCTTTAACCTTTTCAACCCGATTTAACATCTTCTCATAAATGGAAACCTTCCAAAAAGGGAAAGTTTCCCAAAATGGAAAGTTTCCTAACATGGCAAGTGTTCTTTAGATTGGGAAGTTTTCCAAAATGGAAACTTCCTAATTACGTCCAATTTTCCGTAAATGTCTCAATTACGAATTAACCGTACTTTTTGACTCAAGTATAACGAGGATTCGATTTCTACCTCTTCGGCATTCTGCCGGTTTACTGCATCACCGGAATCTTCGACAGATTCTGATAACTTGCCAGAATTTCGCCATAACCTCCCTGTTTCCTCCGATTCACCAAGTTATCGACAAAACACACAAAACAGAAAGTCAATATCAATTCAGCAACACCAACAACAATTCCACAACAACACAAACACACAGGAGACACAAAACCAACTCACCTTGAATCCACCCCCAAGACAATCTCAGTAGCTTCCCTGTCTCCTCCTGCCAGACTGTACACCTGCAGCACCCCAATTCCACGTAACAGCTGCCTCAGTCGCCAACCAAACCCAAAGCAGCCCCTCCCTCTCTTCCTCGGTGCCCCCACAGCCAAACACCAAGATCTCTGTCTAAACCCGAACCCACAACATCGACCTCAAACCCTTTTCCAGTGCCCCAAAACTCTGCCTTGGCTTCACCGAAGTCCCAAGGTGGTCACCGGAGCTCGAAGAAACCGTCGAAGATAGAAAACCCGAAAAACAACAAATTGGGGATTTTGAGATTAGGGTTCGATTTCAGGGATTTCAACACATGAAATTGAAGGAGGAAGAAGGGGGAAAGAAACCATACCTCTCGCTGCTACCGCCGCCGTCCTTCATCACCCAAAAAACTGGCGAACACAGCGGCGCTGACCTTGGGTCGATCTCCTCTGGATTTGAGTTCCTAAGGGATTTAAGGACTGGGTTTTGGAGAGGAGAGGAAGAGGATTAGTTTGGTGGGGGTGCGCCGGCGTGGGTTGGCCCGACGCAGCTCCGACGAGGGGAGCAGACGGAGGTCGAGAGAGAGGAGAGACTCGGGTTTGACCCGAGTTTTTGGTTTTGACCAAGTCAACCAACTAACTTCCTTTTTATACTTGAATGGACGGTCCAGATCAATTCTCCAAATGATCTGATGGTCCAGATTTAAAGAAGGTAAAAAGTGAAAAGGTTAAATGATAACTCTTCTTTTTTACTGGATTGATAATTAAAAGTTACCATAAACTTCTGAAATTCACAGAAAATAGCCGCAAGCTCCGAAAAATATTCTGAAAATATCGGGAGACTCGTGTCGACACGTACTACAACATCGAGTCATTAAATCAGGTATTTGAAGAGTTTAGAAAAACTCGAAAATTAACTCGAGCGATAACTTATCAAATTACCGATCGTAGTTAAGAGTCCTCGGTAACTTGTAAACCTCTGTGAAAAGGTAACTTTTAGTTACGTGATGTTACATGTTAAGTGAGGATGATGAAGCATTAAAAGAGATACAGGAGGGTCCATTTGGAAAACTATGTCAAGCATTCTATGATAATGGACTTATGAAGCATTATAGGCTTAATAACCTTGGAACCCATCATCTTATTTTCTTTCAAGCGAACAACACCTACACAGCTATGTTCATTCACCATAACAGTAATGATAACAATCCTATTATACTGACGAAGTGGTTATAGTGCAGTGCTAAGTGCATCCATTACCTATTGACGAAGTCATAGGTTCGAGTCATCATAGGAATAGAATTGAAATTCTTTCATCCTCTTTTTTAAAAAAGAGAAAAAAAACAATCCTATATTATACTCTGATAAGGAAGCTTTCACACACCATACACAACACTGAGTCTCTCTCTTAGAACAATAAGCAACAACATTATTCTTATTATTCCTAACATATTATATTCCAATCCCACCTGAATTGTATACATTCACAATTTAACCTAAACTCTTCCACACCATATAATTCTCTCACATTTAATCAAACAGGTCGCATGCAACAAAATACACAACTATGAGAATAATCCATTTATGATTGAATCTAGATAAATTCAGTAAAAAATGAGATATTAGCCGTTAGCAATAATTAAACAAATCATTTATCTGAACAGGTTATTAGATAAGTAATTGTAGAATTAGCTAGAGAATTGAAACAAGCATCAGAGATTCAATGAATTCAAGCAAACCAGAAAATTGATGAAATCGGAAAGCAAACCAAGGATTAGAGAATGGAAAGAATCGTATAAGTTCACACAAAACTATCAAAATCCAGCATATTGATGGGCTTACTAACAAACCAAAAGACGTTGAAAGTAGGATTGGGATCGGTACGGGACGGGTCAGGATTCGACCTATCCCTATCCCTATCCCGATCCTGAAGTCAAAATAGTGATCCTGAAATTCGGTACGAGACAGATCGAGACCAATCCTGATCTTGAAAACATGTAATTATTAGTTTTAAATGCTATATTTCTATTGGAAATCAAGCTTTTTGAATTCGGGATGGGTCAGGACGACATTTAGTTTGGCCCATCCTGAATTGATCAATTTATTCTGATTCGGGATTTAGAACGGGTCAGGGCAACAAAATTTTAGGGTTATATCCAGACCCGAACCCGTCCCGATCGGGACGAGTCTAATTCGGTATCGAAATAATGGTTTTGAATTCCCAGCCTTTGTTGAAACCCTTAATCGAAGATGTCATAGCTGTTGATGAAGACGCCATAACTCTTATCGAAGACGGATGCTGATTTCTGCATTAGAAACAAAGAGAGATCGATTGAGAGAGATAGAGAAATAACCTAAAAAGAGAAAGAATGAAGTTTATACCAGAAAGGGTAAAATATTCAGACTCATTCTATTAAATGGTATCTTTATTATCATAAGTAACCACTAACTGAGTATTTTAAAAACATTAATATATATTTTTTTAAGGTAACGAGTGAGAATTTTAAAATTTTATTTTGTTTTAGAAATAAATTTTTTAAAATTAAGACTGGTGAGCCGAGATTACTTTCCTACCAAACGAAAATTAAAGAAAAAATTATCGGAGTGTTTAACGCGTTTTGAGGCGGTGAGAGCATATATGTTATTTTTCCTTCTAAAAATACAGATTTTCTTCTATAAAAAATCATAATTGAACACGAATTTGTTTTGGAAAGCATTTGCTTGCTACGCGGTGACATAGGGAAGGGAGTTAAATGAGGTCGGAATGAAATTGAAATGCATGCGAAATGTAAAGGGAAATGTTTTATTAAATTCACGCGTTGGAGTAGTGGGCATGAAATCCGTTCGGTTGCTTTCGTCTTCGTTTACACGACAACAACAAAAAGCGCGACGATTTAGGAGCAAGACCAACAACAACAAAGACGCTTACTTTCCTCCGTCATTTCCGGCGTACAACCGCGAGCGTCTGATATTGCCATTGCTGCTCTGATGATCACACGCCTACAAAGTAAGCTCCGTAAGCCTGTTTTGTCTAGTGGAGTAGATTTATGGGAGTGTTTTGAAGAATTTGGTGTTGGTTTGCTTGTTTTTGGTATTTGTTTTGGTTGGTGTGCGGGAGTGAAGTGGGTTGAGGTTTTTAGAGGTGGGGTTTGATAAAGATTGAAGCTTTTTGTTTGTGTTAATTGTTGTTTGGGGGTGTGGGATTACAATGGGTGACACTGAAGAAGGTGATAGTGATATGATGCAAAGGCTTCAATCTTCGTTTGGAACATCTTCATCATCGATTATGAAACAGCCTTTGTCTATGGACCAGTTGAACATACCCCAATTCAGCCCTTCACTAATTCGTCCATGCCATTTTGGACAGAGCTTTACTGGGGATACTGGTAAAAGAGTGGGGATACCACCTTCACACCCAAACCACATGCCACCACTATCACCTTATTCTCAGATCCCGGTTGCTAGGCCGATTAACCAGACATTGTGCTCGCAGAATTCAAGACCGAACCATTCACGGTCATTGTCTCAACCAGCCTTCTTTTCATTTGATTCACTGCCCCCATTGAGTCCATCCCCCTACCGTGATTCTCCATCCACCTCCCTGTCCGAGGTGGATGTGTCAATGGAGGATAGAGATGCAAGTTCACATTCCTTGTTGCCCCCATCGCCATTCGGCAGGGGTAATTTCTTGAGGGTCGGTGAGAGTTTGCCACCTCGTAAGGCTCATAGGAGATCTAATAGTGATATACCATTTGGGTTCTCTGCTATGATGCAACAAGCTCTACCCCCCATTGCTCCCGTGAGGGGTTCGGGTAGTTTAGACCAGTCAATTTCTGGTACAGAAAATTCAGGGATGGTTAAGCCGGCTCAGTTTGTCAAGAAGGAATCTAGTTGGGAAAGAGCTGGCGATAACAATGTAGAAGGGACGGGTGAGAGGAAGTCTGAAGGGGAAGTAGTGGATGATCTGTTTTCTGCATATATGAATTTGGATAACATTGATGCTTTGAACTCTTCGGGGACTGATGACAAGAATGATAATGAGAATCGTGAGGATATGGATAGTAGTAGAGCAAGTGGGACCAAGACAAACTGTGATAGCAGTGATAATGAAGTGGAAAGCAGCGTTAATGAAAGTGGAGGAATGCAGAGACCGGGATTGAATTCTTTGATTAATATGAGAGAAGGGATCAAAAGGAGTGCAGGGGGAGATATTGCACCGACCACTCGTCACTTCAGAAGTGTCTCCATGGACAGTTTTATGGGTAAGCTGCAATTTGGTGATGAGTCACCTAAACCACCACCTTCACCTGGAACTCGGCCAGGACAACTTCCCCCCAGCAATTCAATTGATACAAATTCAAATGCCTTTAGCTTGGAGTTTGGAAATGGTGAGTTCAGTGGGGCTGAAATGAAGAAAATTATGGCTAATGAAAAACTTGCAGAGATTGCATTGACCGATCCAAAGCGTGCAAAAAGGTTTTGCATCTTCATCTTCTATGTTCTAACGGTTCACTATGGTCGGCTGGATAAACTACCTACAATGCTAACAACGAATCTATGTGCAGGATTTTGGCAAATCGTCAATCAGCAGCCCGATCCAAAGAACGGAAAATGCGCTACATTTCAGAGTTGGAACACAAGGTTCAGACTCTACAGACGGAAGCAACAACACTGTCCGCACAGCTTACACTATTACAAGTGGGGTTTTGAACTGCAGTAATTTTATTTCCGCTTTCAAATTTTCTTGCTTTATTGATTTTGTCCTATTTTGCTGCAGAGAGATTCTGTTGGGCTCAGTAACCAGAATAATGAGTTGAAGTTTCGCCTTCAAGCTATGGAACAACAGGCCCAACTCAGAGATGGTATGTATTAACTTCCTTTAGATTTAATGGTTCATATATTAAATCATTCAATTCATTGTAGAAAACAGGCATTCCGTCATATTTGTCTGATGATAACTGGTGGAGTAATTGTTGCTTCTCTAATTGAAATCCCCTCCCCTAATTTGTAATGTTAGGAAACTATATTACTTTGTCCGTGAGAATTTTGTTGTGCTTATCCTTAAGAATTCATCCTCATACATTGGTTAAGAATTTTGCAAATACTTGGTGTGGGTTTTGATTTGCTTGGTAAAACAATTGCTGTTCAGAAATTCAAAAGCTTTTAATAAAAACTGGATACATGGTCTGATTGGAAATTCCTAGAAGTTCTAATAAATAAAACAGGAATTATGGAATGCTATTTTTGAGGAAGATTGCTTATATCACCCAAGAAGGTTAGTACTTTGGAAGAAATTATGAGGAAAGATCTTGCTGTCTTTTCAAGTTCGAGTCTTGCGACAAACTAATGGGAGTCTGAATTTTGGATGAACACTTTCGAAACCCTTCTGCTGTATACAAATCGAGGATTCCCATTCTTATAGAGTAGTGAATCAGAGGGTTATACTTTGCACTAGACGGAGGATGCCTGGATGGTTTCTGTCATAGGGTTATGGAAAATAGATTCTTGAGCAACTGGATAGGTTTGTTAGCAAACTCAACCTAGCTATTTAGATACCATTGGGACGTCATATGTGTAAAGCTTTCTATGGATAATCCTTCAGAGTTTATAAGCAGTGACTGGTCTTGGCTAGTCTCCCATTCTTGATTCTGGATAGCCGGTGGATAGCAAACTCCACCTATTGTTTTAGATACCATTGGGATTTCTTATGAGTAAATCTTTTCTATGGACAATCCTTCTATAAGCAGTGACTGACCTTGACATATATCTCTCCCACTTTAAATTTACACAATTTTCACGCACACCCAGTGTGAGTAACGCAGAAGTTTTATAATGAAGTTTTAAACTTCTAAGATATTATGTGTGCTGACAATAAACCTAAAATCAGTAAAATGCATCCACTCTGGTTATCTAAATGTGCAGCTGCTTGTTTTTTCTTCTTTTCTTTTTCTTTTCGTTTCCAGCTATGGAAAATAAGTTTGAACCTCTTTTAGTCAACTAGTTTGTTTAGAACTGGAGGACGTGAATTCTTTTAATATTAAAGCAAAGGAGAATAAAGTAGTAGCCAGGTGATCTAAATTTCAATTTGTGAGATATAGAAAGGTAAACCTGAAATAATCATGTAGTTGTTTAGATGGCTGTTGGTCCTGCAGACATCTAAACTCTTTCGAAAGTACTTATGATTTAAACTTAGTTGTTAGATGATTATAATAGTCCACGGATCGTTTGAGATACCTAGGACCTAGGAACATATTTATCACATGAGTACATAAACATTTTAGGAACACCAAAAACAAAACAAATAGGTGCTTCAAATATTGCATTTTGATTCTGATCTGCTCTCACCATAACCTTTCCCAGTGCATTAGTGCTATGATTGCTATCTATAGTTCATTCCTTGTTAAAGGTAAAACTGAGAGTGCTTACAGTTGCTGCTTTGATGATTTTGACAGCTCTAAATGAAGCCCTGACAGCAGAGGTCCAACGTTTGAAGCTTGCTACAACAGATCTGAATGGGGAATCTCACCCTTCTAAGAGCATGATTAACGCTCAGAGGTTCCAGCTCCAGCAGCAGTCACCTCAGACTCAGTTCAATATACATCAACAACAGCAACAGCATCAAACAGCTCAGCAACTGCAGCAAAATGGCACAACCACCCCGAAGCCCGAGTCAGATCAATAAATCTGGAGGGAATGATGCTGACTGGCTTTGAATCTCTCTCTCTCTAAGTTCTGGCTTTTAATACATAGTCGTTACCTTCAGTGCATTCATTCATTAGTTGTCCTAGTCACAAAGGCATGGTTATCATAAATTATTCCTGCATTGGTTGTCCATTGCGGATTCTGTTATGAGGTTTTATACAAAGTTAAATGTTTATAAGTTATAACTATGTTTCTTTTTGAATATATCTTTGTTTTTTTGTTTTTGAATATATCTGTTTAGTTTCATGTTGATTTTAGACATACTAGAAAAAAGAACTACCATATATCCTACTATTTCTTTTGATATATTATTATTATTATTCTTTCTATATTACAATTTAGTATATTACTTGTATTGCTGAATTATATCTCAAACATTATGAAGATATTCAGTTCTACATCGTTACATTATTCTTTAAATTATCTACTTTGCTCCATACACCTCCCTTGGTACACATTATTCTTTACTTCACTATCTCGAATCATCTCTAAGAATTTTCAAACTTGATAGAAGGTCGTTTGTTCCCTTCAAAGCTATGAACCAAATTAGAGTGAATCACAACCTCAAGCCAAGAATTAAACAACTGGACAGTCTCTTAGTTTACCCCGACCATCATTTGTGGCGAGTTGGTAATAAAAAATATTTAATTTTAATAAAAAATGTAATGTATAATTTTTTATTACAATTACAAAGATATTGAAAATTGACATAAACATCCTCGGGTATTATTAAATATTAATGTTGTTAGTGGTCAGGGTATCAAAATGCCAACAGAATGAAACTTAGTAGGGGTGGCCATACGAAACCGAAAACCGAAAAAAACCGAACCGAAGACAAACCGAACCGAAAAACAAAAACCGGACCGAACCGGGTATGTATGGTCCGGTTTGTGGTTTGGGGTCCGTAGAAACCGGACCGGACCGAAAAACCGGAAAAATAAAATAAATAAATAAACTTATGAATTAAAATGACTTTAATTATGTAGTAGGAAGGAAAAAACTTTAATTATGGAAGAAAAATTATCAAAAATCTCGTAATATAAGATGTGTTAGGAATGGTGAAATACAGCTATGGTTTAAAAATCATGTAATTCGGGCAATGTCTCGGTGCCGATAGTAGCGGTCAACCCTATTTACAATTATTATTTCATTTGAGGAGCCCTATCGTCGGAATGTAAATGTCCCAAAAATTTTATATGGGCGGTTGCGTCTCATCTACGTGAGTGTTTTTCGTGTAAAAGGTTTGACAAAAATACGTAATATAGAGGTAGATATGAGTGTTTTCGTGTGATAACTGACGATAGATCAGGGTTGACCGTTTCGATCGAGTCCTTAAGTTTGTCGGATCCAGTTGAATTTTTTTCCACATACATCTTTCGTCATAATTATCATATCGACGGTCGAATTTTAATTTTTGACTTTTAGTCATCGGAATCACAATATGCATACTAATGTTGTATAACTTGTTTATTAGGTTTTAAGCAAATGCATAACTTTATGAACCAACTCTACATAGAAGCAAAATTATCAAAAAACTCGTGAAATAAGATGTGTTCGGAATGATGAAATACAGCTCTGGTTAAAAAATCACGTAATTCGAGTAACGTCTCGGTGCCGATTGTAGCGGTCAACCCTATTTACCTTTATTATTCCCTAGGGGGAGCCCTATCGTTGGAAGGTAAATGTCCCAAAATTTTTATATGGGCGGTTGCGTCTCATCTACGTGAGTGTTTTTTATGTAGAAGGTTTGACAAAAATAGGTAATATAGAGGTAGATATGAGTGTTTCCGTGTGATAAGTGACGATGGATCAGAGTTGACCGTTTCGATCGAGCCCTTAACTTTGTCGGATCCAGTTGAATTTTTTTCCACATACATCTTTCGTCATAATGATCATATCAGACGGTCGAATTTTAATTTTTTACTTTTAGTCATCGGAATCACAATATGCCTACTAATGTTGTATAACTTGTTTATTAGGTTTTACGCAAATGCACAACTTTATGAACCAACTCTACATAGAAGCAAAATTATCAAAAAACTCGTGAAATAAGATGTGTTCGGAATGATGAAATACAGCTCTGGTTAAAAAATCACGTAATTCGGGTAACGTCTCGGTGCCGATTGTAGCGGTCAACCCTATTTACCTTTATTATTCCCTAGGGGGAGCCCTATCGTCGGAAGGTAAATGTCCCAAAATTTTTATATGGGCGGTTGCGTCTCATCTACGTGAGTGTTTTTCATATATAAGGTTTGACAAAAATACGTAATATAGAGGTAGATATGAGTGTTTCCGTGTGATAAGTGACGATGGATCAGGGTTGACCGTTTCGATCGAGCCCTTAACTTTGTCGGATCTAGTTGAATTTTTTTCCACATACATCTTTCGTCATAATGATCATATCTGACGGTCGAATTTTAATTTTTGACTTTTAGTCATCGGAATCACAATATGCCTACTAATGTTGTATAACTTGTTTATTAGGTTTTAAGCAAATGCACAACTTTATGAACCAACTCTACATAGAAGCAAAATTATCAAAAAACTTGTGAAATAAGATGTGTTCGGAATGATGAAATACAGCTCTGGTTAAAAAATCACGTAATTCGGGTAAGGTCTCGGTGCCGATTGTACCGGTCAACCCTATTTACCTTTATTATTCTCTAGGGGGAGCCCTATCGTCGGAAGGTAAATGTTCCAAAATTATTATATGGACGGTTGCGTCTCATCTACGTGAGTGTTTTTCGTGTACAAGGTTTGACAAAAATACGTAATATAGAGGTAGATATGAGTGTTTCCGTGTGATAAGTGACGATGGATCAGGGTTGACCGTTTCGATCGAGCCCTTAACTTTGTCGGATCCGGTTGAATTTTTTTCCACATACATATTTCTTCATAATGATCATATCTGACGGTGGAATTTTAATTTTTGACTTTTAGTCATCGGAATCACAATATGCATACTAATGTTGTATAACTTGTTTATTAGGTTTTAAGCAAATGCACAACTTTATGAACCAACTCTACATAGAAGCAAAATTATCAAAAAACTCATGAAATAAGATATGTTCGGAATGATGAAATACAGCTCTGGTTAAAAAATCACGTAATTCGGGTAACTTCTCGGTGCCGATTGTAGCGGTCAACCCTATTTACCTTTATTATTCCCTAGGGGGAGCCCTATCGTCGGAGGTAAATGTCCCAAAATTTTTATATGGGCGGTTGCGTCTCATCTACATGAGTGTTTTTCATGTAGAAGGTTTGACAAAAATACGTAATATAGAGGTAGATATGAGTGTTTCCGTGTGATAAGTGACGATGGATCAGGGTTGACCGTTTCGATCGAGCCCTTAACTTTGTCGGATCCAGTTGAATTTTTTTCCACATACATCTTTCGTCATAATGATCATATCTGACGGTCGAATTTTAATTTTTGACTTTTAGTCATTGGAATCACAATATGCATACTAATGTTGTATAACTTGTTTATTAGGTTTTAAGAAAAAGCACAACTTTATGAACCAACTCTACATAGAAGCAAAATTATCAAAAAACTTGTGAAATAAGATGTGTTCGGAATAATGAAATACAGCTCTGGTTAAAAAATCACGTAATTCGGGTAACGTCTCGGTGCCGATTGTAGCGGTCAACCCTATTTACCTTTATTATTCCCTAGGGGGAGCCCTATCGTTGGAAGGTAAATGTCCCAAAATTTTTATATGGGCGGTTGCGTCTCATCTACGTGAGTGTTTTTCGTATATAAGGTTTGACAAAAATACGTAATATAGAGGTAGATATGAGTGTTTCCGTGTGATAAGTGACGATGGATCAGGGTTGACCGTTTCGATCGAGCCCTTAACTTTGTCGGATCCAGTTGAATTTTTTTTCACATACATATTTCTTCATAATGATCATATCTGACGGTCGAATTTTAATTTTTTACTTTTAGTCATCGGAATCACAATATGCATACTAATGTTGTATAACTTGTTTATTAGATTTTAAGCAAATGCACAACTTTATGAACCAACTCTACATAGAAGCAAAATTATCAAAAAACTTGTGAAATAAGATGTGTTCGGAATGATGAAATACAGCTCTGGTTAAAAAATCACGTAATTCGGGTAACGTCTCTGTGCCGATTGTAGCGGTCAACCCTATTTACCTTTATTATTCCCTAGGGGGAGCCCTATCGTGGGAAGGTAAATGTCCCAAAATTTTTATATGGGCGGTTGCGTCTCATCTACGTGAGTGTTTTTCATATATAAGGTTTGACAAAAATACGTAATATAGAGGTAGATATGAGTGTTTCCGTGTGATAAGTGACGATGGATCAGGGTTGACCGTTTCGATCGAGCCCTTAACTTTGTCGGATCTAGTTGAATTTTTTTCCACATACATCTTTCGTCATAATGATCATATCTGACGGTCAAATTTTAATTTTTTACTTTTAGTCATCGGAATCACAATATGCATACTAATGTTGTATAATTTGTTTATTAGGTTGTAAATAAATGTGCAACTTTGTGAACTATAACCATTTTTCACTATAATGATAATAAGATGAAAAATTATGAATTTGAAAAAAAAACCGAACCGTAGGTGTGGTTTGGTTTGCGGTTTGGCCTCTTGAATTGTAAAAAACCGAACCGAACCGAACCGAACCGAAGTATAACATTGGTTTGGTTCGCGGTTTGGGGTAAAAACAGAACCGAAGTGGACCAGAGCCAGCCCTAAAACTTAGGGTATGTAAATGTAATTTTTAGATTGTTAGGTATGAAAATGAAAATAGTATCATCAATCAGATAGTGTTTTGTAATTAATTCTTTGAAATATGTTTTTTCTTGTAATTTATATATTTTTAAGACTAATTTTTCCTCATTCCTTAAACATTCATAGAGAGATAAATCGGAAAAGAGAGAAAACGTTGTCAAAATCTCACTAGTCACCGGATTTCAGTTGGATATGGCACTAGCAGGAAAAAGACTTCAGCCGACGAAATATCTTAAAACAGGCAGACGAAATTTTTTTTCGTCGGCTAAAGTGGAATTTTAGCCGACAAAATTTTTTTTCATTGGCTAAAGTGATTTTTTCGTCGGCTATAGTATGTGAACTTTAGCCAACGAAATTTGAAAAGTTTAGCCAACGAAATTTAGCCATCTAGACGGTCAATCTCGTAAGTCAAACCACTAAATTGTATTAACTGCAACTATCAGCACCGAGACTTTACCGGAATTACGTGATTTTTCATCCGTAGACGTATTTCACCATTCCGGTCATATCTTATTTCACGACTTTTTTGCGTTTGAAGTTTCTACGTAGAGTTTGTTTTAGAAACGAAACATTTACTTAAAGCTTAATAAACAAGTTATACAACATTAGTATGCATGTTGTGATTCCAATGATCAAAGTTGAGAAAACAAAATTCCGATCGTCTGATATGATCATTATGTTGAAATATGTCTATAGGAAAAAATTCAACTTAATCTGACAACGTTAAGGGCTCGATCCTTACGGTCAATCTCATACGTCAAACCCCTTAACGCACGGAAACGGTCATTTGACCGTCTAAATTACGTATTTTGCTCGGACCTTCAACTAAAAATAGTTTCAAATCGATGAGATGCAACCAGTAGTATAAAATTTTTATGAAAAATAACTACCGGAGATAGGGCTACCTCTAGGGAGAAAGAATGGAAAATTGAGTTAACCGCAATTATCGGTACCGACACTTTACCAGAATAATGTGATTTTTTAACCATAGACGTATTTCACCATTCCGGTCATATCTTATTTCACGACTTTTTTTTGTTTGAAGCTTCTACGTATAGGGTTTAGGGTTTTAGCCGACGAAATTAGGGTAATTCGTCGGCTATGGTTAAATAAATAAAATAAATAACTATAGCCGACGAATTACTCTAATTTCGTCGGCTAAAGTTAAATAAATATTCAAATTTTTTTACGGGAATTTTTAAAATTTTGAAATTTTTCGACTAAAATTTTAAACTTTAGCCGACGAAATTTCGTCGGCTAAAGTTTAAAATTTTCTATATCTTTCATTTTTCTCCTCCTCCTACTCCGGCGGCAACAACGCACTCCTCATCCTTTCGTCGGCTAAATTTTAAAATTTTCTATATCTTTCATTTTTCTCCTCCTCCTCCTCCTACTCCGGCGGCAACAACGCACTCCTCATCCTACCTCATCTCCTCCTCCTCCTTCTCCTCCTCCTTCTCTAAATTCTTCTCCTCCTTCTCTAAATTCTCCTTATCTCCCTCTCCTAACCTTCTCCTCCACCTAGCCTTGCTCCTATCCTTTTCTCATCCTCCTCTTGTCCTTCTCCACCACCGGTGTAAAAACGAAAAAGAAGTAAAAATTTTTAATCAAAAATACAATAATTAAAAAAGAAAAAAATATGAAAAAAATAAAATAACTATAGCCGACGAATTTTAATAAAATTCGTCGGCTAAAGTAAAAAAAAAGAAGAAAAAAATAATAACTATAGCCGACGAATTACCCGAAAATTCGTCGGCTAAAGTTTAAAAAAGAAAAAAATTAAAAAAATTTAGCCGACGAATTTTAAGGTAATTCGTTGGCTATAGTTAAATAAATAAATAAAAATAATAGCTATAGACGACGAAATTTTATTAAATTTCGTCGGCTAAGGTCCAAAAATTCGTCGGCTAAAGTCCAGAAATTAAGCGACGAAAAATTTCTTCGTCGGCTAAATAACTGACTTTAGCCGACGATGAACAGTAATTTCATCGGCTAAAGTCTTGGCCGACGGCTTTTTCTCGACGACTTCTTGCCACTGAGGCCAAAATGACATAACTGCCCCTGGCAGTTTGAGTTAATTACAAGAATGTCATGAAGGCTGAAATCCTTAAAATGCCCCCTGATAATTCTATTATTTACAAGGATGCCATTGAGGAGAAAATATCTTAAATGTCCTTGACTGTTTGGTTTATTTACGTGGATGCCCTTATAGTATATATTTGTGTGGATGGTTTTATAACCTGTTGGAATTGTTTGGTTGTTTTTTTTATGGTGATGGTATGTTTAGGTTAATCCTAGTAGATAGTTCATTGGAAGATACCTCAGCGGATAGTGTAAACTCCGGATAGGCATTAGGCGTGGCCATCCATACTATTAAATCGATCGTTATGTAGTAAAGCGGGATTTTCCCAGTTAGGACGTTAATTAACTAAGAGCTACGTGTGGCTTGATCCTAGAGGACAGGGTATGTAGGCAGCCTGACCGGAATTTGGGTGCAGTCACAAATAATATTAGAACCCTAGGTCCTCTAAAATGTTTGGTTTGAGACCCATATGCGGGAATCGGGATAACCTCCGGCTGTGAGGTCTATTCCGGTTTCGTTTGGACCGTTTGGGACTTGTTTGAAACAGCTGACGAAGACACTGTTGAAATAGAAGCCGAGAGATTCAGTGTAGCCCTACATTTTTCTCAAGGGAGATTTCTAGTAAATCTCTCTTGGGATGGGTCCCGCACGTCCTAACCCAGGTTTAGGAGGGTAAACTTGGGTCGGGGCGTGACACTTATTTTCGCGAAGGTATAGTCATCAGCGACGGAGACGGAATCTGTCACGTCCACCACATCGCCCTCAAGTAATGAAAGATGAATAATTTGTTTTCTTATAATTTCATAATAAAGGATCTTCGATTTTAATAATCAATTTGGTTTATCATGTGATAGACACCGTCGGAGCCAAGCCGACAAAGAAGAAGAGAGGCCCCCGTCATATGGAAAACTCTCGAGAAGACCATCAGTACCTTATGGAAGATCGTCATCGATACTGACGGGGATGACCACCTAATATCAGGTGGGAAGACGAGGACATACGCTTGGCGCGTGAGAGCGCTCATTAGGGATAGAGTCCCTATGTTATGGTCAAACTGGGACGAGATCTTGCAGGAGGTTAAGGACATGTTCCACAACACGATGTTAGTGAGTTTATAAAATGCCTCAATAAACGGTTAAATGCAGGTGTGGTTTGACGTTCCTGAGCACTTGAGGAACAACCGGACAAACGTTGTGCATGGAAGAAGGTACGTTGGGAAGTTAATGAAAAAAAATAAAATTGTATGTGATAGTAATATATTTCTAATATTTTTGTTGTATATGTAGGTACAAGGAGTGAAAGAACGAGTTACGGACCTACTAGACTACGCATGGGAACAAACGTTCTGGTACCCATGTTGAATTCTAGTAAAGGGAGTACAAGTGGCGTTGGCTTCTGATATCAGAATTCAACAACCCTCATAAACAGTTAATTAAAAAAATTAATTGGTTAAATTGCATTAAGTACTTCGGTTTTAAAATATTTTACTAATATTTTAATTTTTCTTTGAAGACCGTTTCCTGAGCGAACGCTCAGAACCGGCAACGCAATACAAGAAACTATCATGCTGGTTCTAGACCGTTCGCTATGTTCATGGGCGAGGCGGTCAGGGAACATCCAGAAGTCAACCGGTACGTCTATACATACGAGAATGCATATCCTAACGCCCAGGAGGATATTGTAAGTCATGGCAAATTTTATTTGACATTGACGATGACTACCGCGACAAGATTGTTTTTCAACAGTGACATTACTCTTATCTTTCTTATCATCCAGCGACGCATCTCTTTTTTCTCTTTTTCCAGCGACGACTCTTCTCCCTTCTCTTTTCTCCGATGTAGATGAAGATGACAATCTTTTTTATTTTTTTTCAATTTATTAAGTTATATTCACTCTTACATAAAAGTAATATTTTCATGTCAAAAAATATCTGCCGTTAATTTTTTAAACGGAACTAATGGTTCCAGATATCCTTCTTCAGTTGGGGTAAGAACGTGAAATACCGTTTTGAAGTTTTTAAAATGAGATATACCAATGTTTTGTTTCTCTAAAATGTCAGACATTGTTTGGATCATTTTTTAAAATTTAAATACGTAAAAATTAGGAAAAATTACCATGTTATCAGGGATCGATCAATATGAGGCGACCACGTACGCAAAGGAAAATGGAGGAAAGGGAAAGATGGTTAAATTAATTAAGGTCCCGGCCTACAATTAATTATGCAGAAATTAGGATAGTACTCTTGTATAGTAGAACTTTTAGCTTGATTAGTACGCACTAACCTTCACTTTCTGAGGTCAAGTCCGTCTGACAAGTGATCGAGAACCTAGCTTTATCGATCATATTCATATATACTCTAAAGAAGAGTAACTTAGGGGCAAATATTGGAGGGATAATTGACGCGTCAATCATGCACTTAATTGCTGGAATCAAGAAATTTGAAACTCAAATCGTGTTCAGGGGCCGCTTATAATAGGGACCGCTTAGTTGCGGATAGTATGCGGACTTTCAAAATGAGACAAGGATTACATGTACAGTCTACAAGAACACGAGTGCAACTCTTTCTCATCAGGACGCATGCATCTGAAACTTCTCATACCTCTTTAAATTGCTGTCGTCATTCACTCATCCGCAGTCGGCTTCTTTCCAGCTCTCTCTCTCTCTGACAATCTCAATTTATGGGCAAAGATTATCAAATTCTTCATTGATTCTTACTCTTACATCAAAATTTTCCTCCACCTATGGGCTACTACTAAACTGTTGAAACGGCTCATATGGATTTGTAGGAAAAAGCTATAATAAAATCAATTAAATTCAGAATTAAAAAAAGAACACAAAAGAAAAAAAAACAGCTGAAGAGGATCGAAATTTGTTTAGTGGAAATGGTTCTAGAAAGATCTAATGCGTTGCAGCGTTGTGGAGAGAGAGAGTTTTCAGCTAATCTTTGAAACTTAGTGACCGATATGACAATGAACTATTCATGTTGATAAAGTTTGGTTGTGGTCTTGTAGACCGTACGTATCTATATGGTGTGTAGCGTAACATGCTCCCCTTGTTAGGTTGTCAACAAGAACACGTGGTTACTCAAAGGCCTAGACCGCCAAAGAGCGTTATTCGACTCTCCGGTGTACGAATCCGTATTATTGTTGACATAATAACAGTAAGTAAACAGTAAATGCGTCGTTAATGATATGAGAGATAGTTACCATTTTTAGACATTTGATGGGAGTACTCTTCCTTACTCTTCGATGTGGGACTAATGTGGTTTCGATTACTGTTTTTCGGACTAATGTGGGACTAAAGGAGAGCTTCCATCTCTACTTCATTTCTAGATACGTTTTCCGGTCTATCTTGCCGTATTTCGGTCAAAATTCTGATTTGAATATTGAGTGTACAATAGGGAGTTTTGATCGGATTTCTCCCTCTTCAGGTCACCATACAGTGAGTTCTATATATGGATAAGATGGGTTTTAGGAGTACTACTCACCCCTAGAATTTAGTAGATTGATTTAGAGTGTGAAGGGAGAATCGAAGATTTGAAGTTTTTAGGGTTTGAAATTTGGGATTTTTTGTATTTTGTTTTGTTTGACCTAGTTAGACTAGGAATTAGCCTTTGAGCTGAACTAGAAAGATGTTCAAAATAATGAGACAAATCTACTGTTTAAATTTGGTAGCGATTGGTGGTGGCCGGAGTTTGGCCGGTAGTTTATGCCGGCGGTGTTGGCAGCGGCGCTGTTACTTTTTGGGCAGATTTTATGTAATTAAATCCTATAAAATGAGAGGAGTCCAATGGTATGAATTTGGTAAATTTCAGAGAATTGTTGGTTAGGTTTGGATTGTCTCAAGATAAAGATATTGACGAAGGTGAAATTAATTATTGGCTATCGAATAATTGTCGATTAAGTATTAATGGATGTTTGTATAGACTCCTAGACTATAGAGGAAAGAGCAAGATTAAAGTTGAAAAATTGAGAAGTGAGGAGAGGATGAGCGAGTTGTACGATCGTAAATGTTTACACCTATGTTATTTAATTATTACTCTAGCATCTGGAAAAATTAATATTAATTATGGAACAGGACCCAAAGAGACTCGTGTTGTGGAGACCTCGTTTGAACGAAATTCGGGTTTCGTTAGGCTTAAGCCTAATGTTGTGAGTGGACTTTCGATTTTAATGACATGCATGCACTAATGTTTTTATTTAAATATAAGCAACATGAATTTATTCATTATATAGAGCCGGTGGGCCAGGAATGTGGGTTTATGTCGGCGGAAGTTTGAGTTATTTTTATTTTATTGGGAAATTCCCAGATTTATTGTCATTATTTATGAAGACGGTCGGAGAACCGTACTTGATGTATGTTTTATTAAAGGGGAAGAGTGATATATGACATTTTAGATTTTGTTTTGTTTTTCTTCACCATGAAAGATTGTTAATATATAATATAAATGATCTCCCACCTGATTAAGGTGGCTCTGTGTAGATGCCTCACTTAAGAAAATGGCAAGGGTGGATTAGATTGATGACCCCCACTTAAGAAAGTGGCGCGGGGTGTATTTAGAAGCCTTAGGAGGCTCTGACCTTAGTCTGTGAGGCTCATTGTCATGGTGAAACTTCTTTCCATATTTCTAATGCTGATTTTTAAGCCAATGAGATTAGCATGGTATAATTTGTTTTCTAAATAATTATTTGGGGTTTTTTTTCCAATGTTTTATGCATATGGGGTTTTAAATGAACGAAATTCTAGAAAAACATAAAGATATGTTTTCATTTGAGTAACCTATGATTTTGTCCACTCACTTTAACGTTTATTTTTAAATGCTTTTCCCTTGACCTTTCGTTTTCAAATGCCCAGATTTACAGAATATCACCGAGAAGATCGTGCGTACAGAGGACGAGAGATAGTCGATTAAATCTGTTGAGGCTGGTATTTGATTAAGTATTTATATGTTTAGATTGCTCTGATTACCCCAGTTTAGTTGAGATCAATTTGATTGGTGAAACGTAGATTGAGATTTAGGGAGTAGGATAACTCCAGGTGTTGGGGTTGAATTTTTATTATTCATGGAAGTGCTTTGTTGATTTGCAGGAAAAGTTGTCCATTTTCAAAGGGGTTTAGATAAAAATTTCTCTTGGCATGGACCCCGCAAGATTTACTTCGGGTTAAAGGGGTTAACCCGGGATGGGTCCTGAGAGCTTTTTATGTTAGTGATTGTCTCTATGGCACTTCTCATTGTTTTTTCCTCCTTGGTGCCACCCCTCTTCTGCTCTTGCATCCTCGCCCTTGATGGTGCGATTGACGCTTGAGCTTTGGTGGTGACGTCAGTTTCCTTTTCTACTGTTTTGGGGAATCTGTCCTCCTTTTCTCCTCATGTGGCGTATTCTGCCTGGGCTGTTTTAATTACAACCGCCAGTACCTCATCATAACTGGCATCCTTGAACTTATTATTCAACTGACACAAGTATTTCCCCTTAAGGAGTCCTTTGAATTTTATCAGCTCCACAGTTTTGCTTAAATCTCTACACTTCATGTCGTTGTCTGCCATCGCATGACGAAAGAGCGAATGGTCTCTCCTTGTTTGAAAAGGCGTTCTGCACTGTGCTCCCAGTTTGAAAAGGCGTTCTGCACTGTGCTCCCATACAACATTTAGGATGAACTTGGTGAAGATAATATGGGTCATGTCTTAAATTGGATCCACCGTGTTAGCGGTTTGTTCAAATAACCAACAAATGGATTTTTCCTCTAAAGTTTCGCTGAACAGTTGGCATATGTTGTCCTTAACGTACTTCTTTCCGCTAGTGACCTTTCTGAAGTCATCCATGTGAGCATAGAGACAATTATTCCCTATATAACACAGACATTTTGGGGGTCATAAAATTTGTTGGGCGATTTGAGTGACGTTTCTCCTAGTGAATGGCCTTTTCCCAGCTTTTGAAAAGGGGAGCGGCTTTATTTGACGCTAAGTGCTGTGCCAATTGCCACTCTATCTCTGCCAGCCTTATCATTCATTATTCTCCAGCCTCCTCTTGTTGTCACCTTTGCTCCCTTGCGAGACTATTTTGCTCTCTTAGCCTTATTGGGGATGGCGGTCGCTGGCCACTGAGCCCTTTTAGCTCCAGCAAGTAATCAATGTTTTCTATCCTTAAGCGTTCTATGTTGTCTCCATCTTGCATGCTTCCTCTTGAGTGGGAGCAGACTGCGATAGACTCGTTTTCTGCTTCTTCCTCATGTCTCTTTCCCATTTTTTGCGTCAACAAGTGAACTCTTTCTTTCAGTTGCCAATCTCGCATTCCTCTCGTCTTGGAAATCTTTTATTACCCAATTTTGCAAGGGTCTTCCATTATCCGCTGCAACCATAGCCACAGATTCTGGGGGTGGCGTTTCTTGGGCATTCACCAAGGGCGGCAGAGTTTCAAATATTAATGTTCTTGTCACATTGTCCACGTCTTGTGAATTTCTTTCATCATTAGCCATGGTAACGTGATGTGAGAAACCTTTTGTTCAGCTTCCCACGTCTTATGGAGATCTGATGCGTTGCAGTGTTGAGGAGCGAGAGAGAGAGAGAGAGAGTTTTCATCTAATCTTCGAAAGTTAATGGCCGGTATGACAATGAATGATTCATGTTGATATAGTTTGGTTGCGATCTTGTAGACCGTACGTATCTATATGGTGTGTAGTGTAACCTGCTCCCCCTTGTTATGCTGTCAACAAGAACACAAAGTCACTCAAAGGCCTAGACCACCAAAGGGTAGTATTCGACTCTTCAGTGTATGAATAAGTACTAATGTTGACATAATAACAGTATGTAAGCAGTAAATGTGTCGTTAATGAGGTGAGAGATAGTTACTATGTATAGGTTGTTGATGAGAGTACTCTCCAGACTAATGTAATTTTGATTACCACATTGCTGCCTCAGGAGGCGATATTGAGGCTGCGTCCCAGCTCTGTTTGGGTAACGAGTCACTGCTATTTATAGCTGACGATACTGTCTTGTCGTTATATGTATCAGTTGCAGCGGATTCGAAGTTATGGTCAGTCTAAGTGCTATCAAACGTCAGTTAGGCATATGTGTGTACAATTCATACTTGGTACGTTCATAACATAGATGTCTTTCCTATGATAAAATGCCACTCGTAGATCGATTCGATTTATATAGATAGCTCTACATCAAAAACTTATCTCTCGATCGGTCTCTTCAATCTCATGTCCATGAAGAAGGTAGGGTTTTGATCTGGGTTGTCTCATATGCTCCTACTTCTATTATGTAAGTTGAGTTAAGAGTTGAATGAGTCCAGTCCCTCAAGCTAGCAAGTGTTACCTTATTAAGAGAGGAAGTAGAACGCTAGTTTGGAGCTCGCAACATACACGCTTCTTACTTTGGTTCCTATCTAGCTAGTGTACGTTCTCTCTCTCTCTCTCTCTCAGCTACCGGTTGTAAGACCCCGTCCCAAAAATTTACCTTTTACCGGGACCAGGCGGGTTACAGAGGGTTGTAACTACACTTTTAGCTTTTCCCGAATTAATATTCAAGTTTAATATCGAGATATTCTTGATTCTGGGGGAAGATAGAATCTATGTCCCGAGGTGGTAGATTATGTTAATATGAGTCCTCCGGTATGTCCGGAATATTTTTCAGAGCTACGAGCTGTTTAATATCAATTTATTCAGTTTACAGAAATAGTGAATATTATTTACTTTATCGTAAAAATGTGACTTTACGATAATTCGAGAATTTGGGAAAGCTTCATTCAGGAAAGTTGTAGGGGGCGTTAATACGAACTCATGGGTATGTGGAAGTTACAAAGGATAATGTGTTGTTACTATACGGTAAATAGTAAATTACAAAATATCTATTTACTATTCACTGTAACTTTCTATTATTCAATCTGGACCGTTGATTTAGAGAGATTAAATATATATATATATATATATATATATAGGATCGGGATAAGGGGAGAACACTAGACTCTCTCTCTCTCTCTCCGAATACGCTTATATATATATATAATACGCTTATATATATATATATATATATATATATATATATATATATATTGGATCGGGATAAGGGGAGAACACTAGACTCTCTCTCTCTCACTCTCCGAATACGCTCGCCCTCTCTCTCTCCGAATACGCTCGCCCTCTCTCTCTACCTCTCGATCTCTCTTTCCACGCACTCTCTC